>JACDJE010000378.1:604268-648647 GCA_016647715.1 Pavo muticus
CGCGGGGCGGCCACGCGGCAGGTAAAGCCGTCCGCCCGCAGCGGGGGCGCGGAACGCGGCGGTTCCAGGCCGCTCCGGGGGGCGGGGAGCGCCGTCGGGCCCGCAGCGGCTGGCCGGGCCCGCTGCCCCGGGGAGGCGGCGAGGCTTTACCCGCTCGGTGCCGCCGCTCCCCTCGCCCTCTTTCCGAGCGTAAATGCGGGCTGGGAGTGCCCCGTCCCCCGGAGCCGTCCGCCTGCGGCCACGTGGAGGCCCCGCGGCCGGCCGCGAGGTGCTGCTCTCTGCAAGATAGGAGCGCACGCAGAAAGGTGTAAGAGTGGGCTGCGGCCCGTTGGGCACGGCGGTGGGCCCTGGTAGGTGGGGGCGGTGAGCGAGGCAGGCGGTTACATACTCCTCGGCCTGAACTTGGCGTTAGCGAGGGCAGAAACTGCAGCCAGGCTGTGTAACCTGCACGCAACCCCAAACAATCAAGGTAAGATGAGGGGAGTCAGGAGGTTCTGTCGTTGGCTGGGGTATAACGCGCACGGAAATGAGGAGTTTCCTGCTCTCACCTGTGCTTAGCCTGTACCCTGTCGGTGGGTGCTTAACGTGGAGCCTTTGGAATAAAGCTGTTCAAAGAAGTCTTCCGTTATCTTTTGTCTTTTTTGCTTTGTGTAACATCCATATCTGCTCATTCTTAATCCCATGTTTCTGATATGTAAGCACTTGGATTTATAAATTAGAAGCAGTTCTTGAGCTGACAATAATACTGTTTTCTTGCACTAAATGTACATCTATCTCTATGTAACAGTAATTTATTGTGGATTTTTTTTTTTTTTTAATATGTCACATCGTAGTACTGGGGGAGCCTGTGATAGATGGAGGCTGGTACAGCACTGAGAACTGCACAGAGCAAGGCCTGGCTTTTGGAAATGTGGAAGTGATTGTCTCATTAACAGCAGCAGTTCCTGGGGGCCGTTCCAGGAGCGTGTTCTGGTGTTGCTCTGAGTAGTAGTAATGGACACAATGACATTAAAATGAAAAAAAAACCCAAAACAAACCGAAAAATGGGTCCTAAGAGATTCCAAAAAGGAGCGCACGCCTGGATTTTACTTAAGAATGACCTTTCCATTGGATGTGTAGAGGAATAGGGATTCTCTGTGGACTGGTGAGGTGGTGAGACATGCTCCTCTAATTCCAAATTGGATGTTAGGCTCTCTGACAGTTACTCCATAGGCTGATACTCTCTTACGGCTATAGAGGTGGTACTTTTTTATGGCTATAGAAGAAAAGCATGTGAAAAAGATCTGTGATTTCTGAAAACTTCTAAAAATGCGTGATGTAAGTTTTCCTAATTAGGTTTTGTTCTCAAGTAAATGTTTAAGTTGTTGTATTGTCTTGTAGCACTTCTTAAACTGCTTACAACACATTTGTATTTGGGAGGAAAAAAGCTGGCAGCCATGCAGTATATTCAGAGAATAGGGCCTGAGTGTGGACCACGAATAACTTGTGTACGTTGTATGAAGTGGGTGGTAGTTCCGTACGGAGGTGGCATTTGTGTCTACTGAAGGTGGGTGTTGAAGGAGTGTATGCAGTTTCCTGTCTGGAATAGGCCATGTGAAAGGAGATTCTGCCTGCGTAACTTTCTCCAAAGCAGGGGAGTTGTTTTAATGAACGTGCCTTGGTTTCATGTTGGTGTTTTGTGCTTTTCAGGCTGTCTTAAGAAACAGATGTGTTCCTAGGACAGTATATCCACACGTAAACATACGATGGACTGCAGAAAACGGTGCCAATATATTCACAGACTGAGCTATTGCATGTCTCCCATTGCAAAGGAAAAAATGCCATGAATCATGGTAACTGGGGAGTGTTCTGGACCCTTTGCTTTGCATAAAAAAGCACAAATCCCTGCGGTGATGATCGTTGTCTACTCCAGTGTTAGTCATGGTCTGATTTGAAACTTAGAGGAGTTACGTGATGTCACGATATGCATCTTCTGAAGTGACATCGAGGAGAGGCAACAGGATATTGATTGCATATGGTACTTGGGTTTTACACATCAATAAATCATTTTCTTTGAATATTCAGTAGGAAACCTTGGTAAGATACAAGCTTTGTGTAGTTTGACTTGGGCAAAATACAATTTGCATTCACACGTGGGAAAGTTAGTACATGACAACCTGGCGTGGTTTTCTTTTCTTCACTAAGTAAATCAACTGTTACTAAGATACTTAAGCTCATAAGAGATCATCTGCAAAACAGCAGCTGATCCAAGCAGGGAGAAGCTTTGAGGTGGTGCACAGATCACATGGTGTTAAGCTTGGGTGTATGGACAGACCTAGAGGAAATATGTTTGGGTCTGTTTATTTTTGCCGTCCTGCTTCAATGACATTTGATCACGTTTTTGTCTTCCATAGCCAGTTTGTTCTCATCTTCCCCACAGTTTTTACAGAACTAGAAGTTAGTTTGAATATGTGATGGGCGTTTGATAAGGTAATAACGCTTTGGAAACAGTCTCCTTTTTTTCATCAACTGGAATTACCAAATTAGAATTACACAAGCCACTTCAAATCTGAGCTCAATAGAAGTTTTCCTGTAAGCTAAGATTTGCTCCTCAAATGTGGTGAAACTTACTGGAAAGGTCAGGGTGACTTAACAGACCGCAGTATGGAATCGAGGTATGAGCAACAACATGATAGCGGAAAAGAAGTCTGACTGCTGTTTTCTTCACAGTTTGTCAATTAGCTGTCAGCACGCTTGCTGTTAAGTTTCAGGATTGTCAAATGAATGTCAAATTCTGACTTTCTTCTTAGCACACCTAAAAATGTCATCAGAAGTTCCAAAGAAGGAAAGCTGAATTACGGTTCTGTTGTCCTTGTGGAAGCATGCTCTTCATAGAACTGAGCTTCAGGTGCAGAGCGAGTTCTGACAGCACTAAGAATTGAAGAATTCGTGCCTTTGGGGAAGCGATTTCTGTTCTAATTTAAAGAAAAACAGTGTAATTTCCTCTTGTACTGGGAGAGCCCAACTTAAAGAGCAAATCCTTGAAACACAATTTGATTATTGGTAAAGTATTTCTCTTTAGACTGCTGAAGTTACCTTGAATGAGGACTAGTGATTTTTACCTTGCTGATAAGGGCTTGGTGATGTGAAAAGGATTGAGATTGTTTTTAGTTCATTCTTAAATTGTGACTGAGATATTAAAGCGTGCCTAATAACGTGTGATAAAGTAATGTGTACCAATTAGGTGAAGCTTTATAAAAAAGAAGAAATTGTAAGTTTCCAAAACTGATCAAAATATTGATAACAGTATTCTGCCAGCACTGTAATCTCCTAGGGGAGAGAAGGGCATGCTCTTCTTTCGTCCAGCTGTTCAGAATGTTGTGTGATGCTGCATCAGTACAATTCCACCAAGGCTGTTTTAGTCGTAACATAAATCTGAGGAAAAAAGAAGAAAGGAAAAAATAGATATTTTAAGTCACTTAGGTTTTTTGTTAACTCTTATGCCGGTGCAGTCCCTTTACAGTTGTTAATGTCCACAAGCAGGAAGCCAGCGTGAAAGATTGCGGAGATCACAGTTTCCTGATGCTTGTCTCAAAAGCATAAGAAGAAGGGATGTTGAAATGATATGTGGGATGTTGTACCCGTGCTGGGGAATGTGCTTTGTTACGTTAGAAGTGTTTTCATCTTCTGGCTGTTGCACTGTGGTGCCTCCTCTTTAACTTTCAGTTTTTCACTTGCCTCTTGCTGCAGAGAAGGAATGACTCAGCTGCCTTTTCTGTCTCAGCCGCTGCTGACCTATGAGCTTCATTCTTATCTTACTACCACATTTTCTATAGCTTGCTGATTCCAAAAAACAGTATGATGAGAGTGAAGAGAGTCTGCTCGTTTTACTAATGGAAAATTAGACTGCTGTGGAAACTGATTAACCTGCTATGACATTTGTACTGGTTAGCCTGTTGGAGAGCCTGCATGTAAGAAACAGAATCATAGAATCACCAAGGTTGGAAGAGATCTCCAAGATCATCCGCTTCAACTGTCCACCTACCACCGATATTTCCCACTAAACCATGTCCCTTACTCTACACGTATTTGAACACCTCCAGGGACGGTGACTCCAGTGCCTGACCGTTCATTTGGAGAAAAAATTTTTCCTGACGTCCAGCCTGAATCTCCCCTGGCGCAACTTGAGGCCATTCCCTTTAGTCCTATCACTAATCTCACTGGAGAAGATGCTGAACCCCCTCAGCACAACCTCCCTTCAGGGAGTTGTAGAGAGCGATAAGGTCACCTCTGAGCTGCTTCTTCTCCAGACTGAACGATCCCAGTTCACAATAGCAGGTGTCAAGTGTGTACAATATGGGGACATCAACTAGAGATAAATGAGAAGAATAGTAAGTTTTCAAGAGGTAAGAGGTACAGAAAGTTGTAGTCCTCATGTGTTCGGTTCAGTGCTTGAGTGACAAGATGTAATTCAGTAGTCAATGGTATTAGGTAGCTAAATCAATGCTGAATTAAGATAATAATGGAAGTAATTGAATAACAGTGTTCATGTCTGTAAGTCATGCATCAGATGAAGTTCTGTAAAAGTATTCATGTGGTTAGACTTTTTCTAAGATAAAAAGCCAATGCAAGATACAAGCTCTTCAGAGTAAATATGTGTGGAGGAAGTTGTATGCAGAAGTGCAGGGTTTGCATGAAATTACAAACGTATTCCAGCAGAGGTCTTGTTCTGGCTCGGCGTTTCTGCAGATGGTTTACTTTATGAAGTTCCCAGTCACAGCTCCTAGTAAGTAGCACCATAATAAAACTTTTGTTCCTGATAGGTGCCCCTACAATATTACATGTAAAGGTCCATGTCTCAAGATGACTTGATCTTTACCACACTCATAAAATGCCAGCACTTGAATTGTTCAGTTCTCTACACTTTTTGCCAGCATTGTGCCCAGGTGGCCAAGAAGGCCAGAGGCATCCTGGCTTGTATCAGGGATGGTGTGGTGAGCAGGACTAGGGAAGTCATCCTGATGCTGACTCAGTACTGGTGAGGCCTCACCTCGAGTACTGTGTTCAGTTTTGGGCACCTCAGTACAGAAAGGACACTGAGGTGCTGGAGCAGGCCCAAAGAAGGGCAACAAGGCTGGTGAAGGGCTTGGAGAATATGGCCTGTGAGGAGCGCCTGAAGGAACTGGGGCCGTTTAGTCTGGGGAAAAGGAGGCCGAGGGGAGACCTTATTGCTCTCTTAAATACCTAAAAGGTGCTTACAGAGAGGGCGGGGTTGGTCTCTTCTCACTGGTGACAGGTGACAGAACCAAGGGAAATGGCCTCAAGTTTCACCAGGGTAAGTTTAGGTTGGATATCAGGAAACACTTCTTTACAGAAAGGGCTGTTAAGCACTGGAATGGGCTGCCCAGGGGGGTGGTTGAGTCACCATCCCTGGGTGTGTTTAACAACCGTTTGGATGTGGTGCTCAGGGCCATGATTTAGCAGAGGGTTATTAGAGTTAGAGTAGTATGGTTAGGTTGTGGTTGGACTCGCTGATCTTTAAGGTCTTTTCCCACCTGAGCGATTCTATGATACCATATATTTCCATTAGTTTCAGTAAATACGCAGTAGTTATAGTAGGTAGTACGTGCAGCGTGTAGCTTTGTAGTCGAATACGCCCACACCTGATTTCTTAATACTTCATAACATATTCTGGGCTATTCTATTTGCATGTTATCCAAGAAAACATCTTTCATTGGTTCATATGGTAAAACTTCATTTTTTTTCTTGGTTTTTTTTTTCTTTTTGCACAAAGTTGTCTCTGAACTATAAGTAAGAAATTGATGTATGTTCATGTGCAGTGTATGTTTACGCCCCTTACTCTGCAGGATGCAGAGTCCCAGCAGAAGCTCATTCTTAACGTCTTAGGGCTAAAATTCTCGTGCTGACTTCTTCTAATCACTTAAGTTCAGTAATAGGGAGAAGAACGTGGGAGGTTTATGCTGACTCTTGGGAGAATGGATCGGGATGAGATGCTTTACTGAGAATGCCACAGTTGTACCTAATCATTATTACTTCTGTTTTGTTTGTGTCAGACTTCATGGATCAAATTAGTTGCAGTAAATCACTGTCTTGGTAGAGCACACTTGGTCTTCTCGTATTCCCCATAGAAACCGTGTTAGTCTATGTTAGTCTAATGAAGGAGTATATTGTGATACTTTTTAGCCTTGGATGCATGAGAATACATCTCATAGCCTAAAAGTTCTGTAATTCAAGCCAAAACCCCTTTAAAACGGTATGGATTTAATATTTAAATGCTTTTTCTTGCTGTTGTTCATTGGACAATTGACAAATCAAAACGATGTTTTGGAAGAAGACCATGTACTGCTTCTTAAAATGAATAAAATTGAGAAATACCAATTGACACTTTGGGGAAAGTTTAGCTTCTGCAAATTTATTTTCTGGATTTCACGCTCTTGCTGCTTCTTGATTGCTGACTATGGATTTGGAGTATGACCATGGAAGGCAAAGGATTAATCACATTTTAGAAACAAGGTATTCTCAATGGGAAACAAAGAGCAGCGCGTGGTTCTTCAAACAGAAACAGTGTATTTCAACCATGAAGAAAATAGGAACTTTTCAGACAAATCGTTGCCTGTATTAAGATAGTAGTTCCGAGCAGTTGACTGACAAGGAGTGGAATGCTGTACCTCAAGTGCTCTGCTGCTCTGTAGCCTGTATGTGTAGTTCTGCTTTTGTGTTTTCTTTTCACTTCTCTTGATCGTAAACAAAGCTTGATCCTTAACGTTTCTACCTCACAGTCCTATTACTGGCAACACGCATGTCAAGTGTCACACATATCCAGCTTTTAACTTCTATAATATATGAACAAATATGTATCGTTTAATCAGAAACTGATAAATAGTGAATTTAACAAATCAGATATGGTATTTGGGGGGAGGGGGAGTATTTCAACCTTTAGTATTCATGACGTCAGTTAATGAGATTTTCCTGTTTACTGGAGATTTTTCAGATCAGGAGCCGTGCTATAGCTGCAGCTAGTTTTGGATGCCAAACGCCGGTTTCAATGCCAAACAGACAACCTACCTACTGAAGTATTTCAGTTTCATAAGCTGGCAGCTTGATAGGAGATGGCGTATTATTCCCATAACTAAATACCGTAACAACTTCAATGACTAAACTGTCATGCCTCTGGAAATATGAAAAGCAAAGCCTCAGACTCCTTAACGGGTCACCTCAATGTCTGGTACCTTCAGCTGCGGTTAACCATGGAATCAAACATTTGACTCTTCTTGGGATTAAGCGGTCAGATTGGTTATGTTCAGTAATAACTTGAACTGAGCTACTTCAAATGTTAGAAGTGGAATATATTTGGAGGTATGGATGGACTTAATTTTGTAGAAGATGTTCAACCCTGATCTTACATGGTGTGTTACGTTGGATAGCTTTAACGTGATCACAGTGAAGTGTTTAGTGACATGCCAGTGACTTGCTCAGCAGTCTGTGGAAGAGGGTGATGTACTGTCAGTTACAGTAGCCGGAAGAGTGGGAAGGAGAGAGGATACTTCTAACAGAAAGTGCTGACTCGACTGTCCATGGAATAAAACCTGTTACAGAAAGTCATCTTTACATTGTGTGAATGTTAAGTATTTCTGAAGTGGAACTTGTGGAATGATGGTCACCACCCACTAATGACCCCTGGAATTTAGGGGCAGAGCCAGCCTGCTTTTCAGTTCCAGCTGATCAGTGAAAAGAGCATAAAACATCTTTCTCAGAGACATCAGGTAATATGCAGTTTCAGTGGTAGGCTGCCAAACCGTTTCTGTTACCCAGAAAGTGGAAAAACAGAAGGAATATACTGCTGTCTTTTTATACTTAGGATGGTCTTTTCTTCCAAAATCCTGGATTTGTTTCAAGATACAATTGCTTGTGTTAAATGTTAGACAGCAGATAGCCCTTTTCTGTTGTTGTTGTTCCCTTGCTTTTTATGCGTTCCAAAAAAAAATAACATCTGGTTTCAGCTTATGGGGAGGATGTATCAAAGCAGTGATAGAACGTGGGATTTATTTACCACAGCTTTGAGAAGTAATAGAGTCACGTAAACTGAAGAAAGCTGCCAGTAGTAGTGGAAAGATAACACGAAGATGGAAGATCTAAGTGAAGTAGAAAACAGTCATGTCCTAATGATCCCACTGAGAAGGATGGTGACTGCAATAGTGTGGAAACCAATCAGCAGTTAGTCCAGAAAACTTTGGTATAAGTTAAAATAGAGAAGGCACAGTGATGCTTAAGGGCGTGAATAGGGAGCATCCGTATTTCAGGTAGTGGGAGGAGAGTGTACAGAGTGAAAACAAAAGCCAGCAACTTCTATTAGATCAAGTGAGAATGCTACACAGCATGTTCTGGGCTAGGTGCGTCTGACTGTAGTGCAGCTTTGCTAAAACTGATTGTGCAGCCTTACTCTTCATAGTGTTTCTTTTGCTCATCTGTGTTGCTGTTACTGTACGTGCACTTATGAGATGATGGACGCAGGGAAGTACATGCGGACGGCAGCATTTCCAAGACAAGTTTTTGTCCTTTGCTTTATTTAAGATGGTTTAACTGAGAAGACAGCTCTACTTGCATT
Source organism: Pavo muticus (assembly GCA_016647715.1). Lineage (NCBI taxonomy): Eukaryota > Metazoa > Chordata > Aves > Galliformes > Phasianidae > Pavo > Pavo muticus. Next base: position 612,874 of record JACDJE010000378.1, read on the forward strand.
TTAGATTAAGTCCGTAAGGATTCTGCTTCCTTTCTCCTTTTCTGTCTCTAATGTTGCAGTATGAATGATAATAGCATTAAGTACAATGCTTTTCTTCAGTCACCAGGAAGCTGTGCACCTGCAAAGTTGTTTTAATAACCAGATAAACGGAGATCATAGTTAATTGTGAGTGATTTTTTAGTTTTTGAGCTAATGATTGTTTCTGTCAGTTCGAGTGTTAAGTCATCAACACGGTCCTGTAATAAGTAGCCCTGCAGAGTTTTAATGGTCTTGGCTCACATAAGTGAGTGCAGGGCATCATGACTTCTGTTGAAGTCTACTTGGGATTCAATGGAAACGGCACATTCTGATTCAGCTGGCTAATCATTGGGCTGATCTTCCTGTTGAAATACATACAGCTATTTTTTATCACAGGTCAGGCAAGTTATATGTTATTTTTTAATCTGCTGAGATGTCTTTATGAAGACCTGTTTGTTTTTAAATTGTAGAAATGATCATTAAGCACCTTAAACTGGTGGAGCACATTTGGGGTAAGCATGCCGTGGTCCTATTGTTCAGTGGCTTTTGTGCTTGGTGGCTGTTGTGAATGACTGTTTTTAGGAGAACTGAGAGAAGCTATCAGCTTAATAGTAGACACGCTGAATTCGTTCTCTGATTGTAGCTGCAATAGATGGTTTTAATTATGATCATTTAGCAATTAAAAGCTTATCAAAGGCATGCCTTTATTCCTTTTCATGTCGTGCAAGTGTTCTAAGGTACTGTAAGGATGAGATTGATACAGCGGTTTAAGTTACAGTGAGAATAAACATAGTGCTGCTGGCCTTAATGCTTCACTATGAACATTCTTATATTCTGTGTTGTGGAGAGAGTCAGAGAAGTTTTTCTAGCATGACTTTTGTACTGAAAGTTGTTGATTTTTTTGATGTTATTTGAGTACCTTTGGAGATGGCCAGTTGTATCTGTGCTGTAGCTGAAATAGGGTGTTGGGCTGCAAGTCAGCCAGCTCTGGTGCTGCCACCAAAGGCAAGGTTGCTTTTTCTTTTTTTGTGGGGACTGCAGTGTTTGTGCAGCTGCAAAGTAAAGCAGATAGGAGAAGTAATCTCTCTTGAAAATAATCTTTTTGCTTTTTCTGATCTGTTTTTCATCAGAATCTAATCGTACAGCTGCACAGCGAACAGATCAGCAAACAAATCTACTGGTATACAGAAATGGTTTTATGGGAATGAATGAATGAGGTGGTAGGGCAGGGTGGGACTGCCATAGGTGCAACAGCATCTTAAAATATTTGTTGAACTTCAGCGTTAGTTCTGACCAAAACATTTGCTTATTCTCAGTGGAAAAATAAAGTACTAAAATGCAGGTGTACCTGGTTATTGTTGTCAGGTATTGCCTTCTTACAAGCACAGGCGTTATAGAACCTAACTGAACCATGGAATGTTGACACAAGATCACACCAGCTCCGCTGTAAGTGTTGTACATTAATAATGCACTATGAACTACATCAAGTTTATATACAAAACACAGAAAAGTACCTTGCGGGTAAGCAGATCTGACGCTTAAAGAACTTGAGTTGTTTTGATTGTTTTTATATTATTTCGAGCCATGAGAAGGATCCCATATTCAGTAATTCATTACAGGCAATTGTCCTCTCGAAGAAGGCGGCTGTCATGGTTTTGTGATTTTTGGTTATCAGTATTCCACATCATAACATCGTGTAGTGCACTGGGAGTTAAAGTGTTCTGGGTACTTATCCCCAAAGAAAAGAAGAACTATGTTCCTCAGACGCCTGTTTGCTGTGTTGTTATCATTTCTGCTCGGGGGGAACAGATATAAGGCCTTGGTAGGTCATCTGACCAGCTCTTCTTCGTCAGGCTCTCTCCCTGCTGCTCGACCGGCGCATCTCACCTCAGCGTTATGGTGAGGCCTACCCAGCTTTTGGACAATCTCTCTCATTATACTTGATTTATTAACTTCAATTCTAATTATATTGTATTATAGTGTGTTATCATGCATTCTGATACCATATTTAGTAAATTAGTTTGTTTCTCTTCAGATCATGCCACTGTTTTTAATTATTTTGGGGTCCCCTGTTTCTGTTTTCCGGAGGCGCGGATTTTGTGAGATCCCTCCACCCAGCTTGTCACGGAACCGGGCCGAACCAGCCCCTAAACCTTCAACAGCGGCCCAGTTATTTTCTCATTGAAATAAAACAAATGCCCCTTTCTGTACAACCGAGCTACTAGATTACGACTGCGTTAATTTGGGATCATTTTCTGGTGTGCTTGGGCTTTGGTATTTCAAATACTTCAAATTTCCAGTTTTGAGAACGTGTTCACACTGTGTTCAGTTATGCGTAAATGCTTTCCATGCTATATGTCTTATCTGGTATTAACTTAGCAAATATGGCTAGGATCAATTAGTTGCTGGTCTGTTCCTGCAGAGTGCCCCTCCTTCTGGGCTGTAGGTTCTCAACTGAATGAGTTTCGCTTATATCCACAAACCTGTTTCACTGAAATTGGAGAGGGAAGAAAATACAGGAGATGGGTGAGAACTGTTAGAGTTCTGTTAACTGTAGCTTCTTACATCTGTAGAGTGTTTCGTGTTTGTATATGCGGAAGCTTGTGTCAGCAAAAGACTGTTAAAACAAAATGAGATTGGTAGTTATTTAAGTACTTTCGTGGATTTCTTTAGTGTCTTTAACAGGAATATTTTGATTTCTCTTTGAGGTATTTTTTTTTAGATCCCTTACCTTGAAAATGAGTATTAGATTAGTAGGAAATGACACTCTGGTATTTGTTTAAAACTGGAAATGTAGGAAATGAGGAGTAGATTATTTGAATTGTTAGATCCCAGAGTTTCTGGGCAGAGGAGTAGCGTGGAATATTAGAGGTGTAGGGGGGACTGCAAACATCACTTTTGCATGTGAATTTGAGTAAATGTCTGCAACATGAGAGAGATAATTTTAAATTCTAGGAAGAATAAGAAAGTGCCTTTATGTAGACAGTGCTTATAATTCAAGAAATGTGCATCTCACATATATAGAAAACAAAAAAAGAGAGACTTTTCTCAACCTGCTTTTAGTCTGAGAAGTTGTTACTAGAAACTAATGACGGAAGTGCTTCAATTATCAGTACTGAACAAAGAGAACGTCTTAGTTTGGTAAGAATATTGCTTTGTCTGTAAGTCTGTTTGTCCTTCTCGGTCCTCTCTTGTTTTAGCTGACTTTGTGTGTTTGGTGTCTGGGCGGTTTGCAGCTTCTGGAGGTTGATAACTTCGGTCATTGCAGCGTTCAGGCTGAGTACTCTGAGCTGCCTTTCACACTGTTTTGATTCTTTTTCAGACAGTTTCAATAACTCAGTCCTCTGCAGATGGAACAAAAAAGGCAGAACATTATTGCAAGAAAGCATGGAATGAAAATTAAAATAGAGAAACTTAAATGAGTACTTGCAAGGGCAGAAATCCAATGCTTGAAATGTTTCTGTTAATTAAATTTGTTGGGAAGAAACAGGAAAAAGAGGGGGGGGGAAGTCAAGCACTTAAAGTAGTTGGTGTTTGTATACTAACAGAAATGCTGTAACATATCTGATGCAGCTGGTGAGAGAGCCTACGAGAGGAGCTGCCCCGCTAGACCTGCTGTTCACAAACAGAGAAGGTCTGGTGGAAGATGTGGAGGTCGGAGGCTGTCTTGGACAGAGTGACCATGAGATGGTAGAGTTCTAGATTCTTGGTGGAGCCAGGAGGAAGAACAGCAAAACTGCTACCTTGGACTTCCGGAGGGCGGACTTTGAATTGTTTAGAAGACTAGTAGGGGGAGTCCCCTGGGATTCAGTCTTAGAGGGTAAAGGGGTCCAAGACAACTGGTTGCTCTTCAAGAAGGTAGTCTTACAGGCGCAGGAGCGGGCTGTCCCCCTGAGCTGCAAAATGAGCCGGCGGGGAAGGAGACCGGCGTGGATGAATAGGGAACTATTCTTGAGGCTCCGGGAGAAAAAGAGAATCTACATCCTGTGGAAGAAGGGACGGGCAACTCAGAAAGAGTACAGAGAAGTTGTTAAGATGTGCAGGGAGAAAATCAGAAAGGCGAAAGCCCAGCTCGAACTCAACCTGGCCGCTGGGATAAAAAGAAACAAGAAACCCTTTTACAAATATATCAACAGTAAGAGGAGGACTAAGGAGAATCTCCATTCTTTACTGGATGAGGCTGGGAATATGACTACTGGGGATAAGGAAAAGGCAGAGGTCCTGAATGCCTTCTTTACGTCTGTCTTTAAAGGTCAGACCAGTTATCCTCAGGGTACTCCACTTTTTGACCTGGTAGTCTCGGCTGGGGAGCAGACTAAACCACCCACGATTCAGGAGGAAACAGTCAGAGACCTGCTACTCCAACTGGACTGTCACAAGTCCATGGGGCCGGATGAGATTCACCCGAGAGTGCTGAGGGAACTGGCGGAGGTGATAGCCGAGCCGCTTTCCATCATCTATCAGCGCTCCTTGTTGACTGGTGAAGTACCGGAAGACTGGAGGCTTGCCAATGTGACTCCCATCTACAAGAAGGGCTGTAAGGAGGACCCGGGGAACTACAGGCCTGTTAGCCTGACCTCGGTGCCAGGGAAGGTTATGGAACAGATTGTCTTGAGGGAGATCACGCGGCAAGTGCGGGACAACCGGGGGATCAGGCCTAGCCAGCATGGGTTCACGAAGGGCAGGTCCTGCTTGACCAACCTGATCTCCTTCTATGATCTAGTGACCCGCCTGGTGGATGAGGGAAAGGCTGTTGATGTAGTCTACCTAGACTTCAGCAAAGCCTTTGACACTGTCTCCCACACTATTCTCCTGCAGAAGCTGGCAGTCCGTGGCTTGGACAGGTACACTCTTGGCTGGGTAAGGAACTGGCTGGAGGGCCGGGCCCAGAGAGTGGTGGTCAATGGAGCTAAATCCAGCTGGCGACCGGTCACGAGTGGTGTTCCCCAGGGGTCGGTGCTGGGGCCTGTCCTCTTCAATATCTTTATTGATGACCTGGATGAGGGCATTGAGTGCACCCTCAGTAAGTTTGCAGATGACACCAAGTTGGCTGGAAGTGTCGATCTGCCTGGGGGTAGCGAGGCCCTACAGAGGGATCTGGACAGGCTGGATAGCTGGGCTGAAGCCAATGGGATGAGGTTTAATAAGACCAAATGTCGGGTCCTACACTTTGGCCACAGCAACCCCAAGCAACGCTACAGGCTTGGGGCGGAGTGGCTAGAAGACTGTGTAGAGGAAATGGACCTGGGGGTGTTGGTTGACGCTCGGCTGAACATGAGCCAGCAGTGTGCCTGGGTGGCCAAGAAGGCCAATGGCATCCTGGCTTGTATCAGAAGTAGTGTGACCAGCAGGAGCAGGGAAGTAATTGTCCCCCTGTACTCAGCTCTGGTGAGGCCGCACCTTGAGTACTGTGTCCAGTTCTGGGCCCCTCACTGCAAGAAAGACATTGAGGCCCTGGAACGTGTTCAAAGAAGGGCAACAAAGCTGGTGAGGGGTCTGGAGCACAGGCCTTATGAGGAGCGGCTGAGGGAGCTGGGATTGTTCAGTCTGGAGAAGAGGAGGCTCAGGGGAGACCTTATTGCTCTCTATAACTACCTGAAGGGAGGTTGTAGTGAGCTGGGGGTCGGCCTCTTCTCTCGTGTAACTGGTGATAGGACTAGAGGGAATGGTTTCAAGCTGTGCCAGGGAAGATTCAGGCTGGATATTAGGAAATACTACTTCTCTGAAAGAGTGGTCAGGCACTGGAATGGGCTGCCCAGGGAGGTGGTGGAGTCACCGACCCTGGAGGTGTTCAAGGAACGTTTGGATGTTGTGATGAGGGATATGGTTTAGCGAGAACCATTGGTGATAGGTGGATGGTTGGACTAGATGATCTTATAGGTCCTTTCCAACCTTAGTGATTCTGTGATTCTGTGATTCTGTGATATGGGTTGTGAGCACTCCAGTGATATAGTCAGTTGTCAGCTGAGCTTGAATTTAATCTGACCACATTATTGGAATCCAAGGGTGCTGCTTTAAGTCAGACCTAGCTGTCAGACTAGTTTCCTACTTTAAGTGAAGCAGGTGATGATAAATGAAAACGTCCCCCCCAAAAATGTTCCTATTCCAGGCTTTAATATACTTACATATACTTTCTTTCTACTTGCCTTTCATACTACAGGTATGAAATGGAAGAGTGGTTGAAATGGTAGGGACTGTGAAAACATTTTAGGGATTCAAGGGAAGATGAGTGAAAAAGGCTCTAATAATACCCTCTTTGACTAGAGGTGTATTTATTTCAATAGATGAAATGCCAGAAGGAATGGTGTGGCTTAAGAGATGGTGCGAGTTTTCCATACAGAGCAGGTAACTGATGCTGATGTACTGCTCAGGTTCTTTGGCCTCAAGCCTCCCGTGTGGAAGCCTTGTTTGTGGGTATGCAGTCAGAACTGCATTGGGTCGGAACGATTTGCTTGCACTGAATGGGAGGGGCGCTGGGATGCGTTTGGCAGCCCCGTTTTTGTTTCCTTAAATGTCAGTGGGCATGGCAGAGCTGTTTATCTTACCCATTGCAAGTGTGCACATTTATTCTAACTTTGAAGCATGACTTCAGGTGGGGTCGTCCTAAAAGAGGAGCCTTGTTCTTGTTGGCGGCCCAGCGCAACGCAGCAGGTGCCGTTAGGTCCCGCTCCGGCCTGCGGGTTCCGTCTGCTGTAGTTTCTGACCCAGGCCACAGCTCAGGGATGTTGGCTCGCGTGTCTGTCCCCGCTGGGTGCTCAGCCATCCCTGTGCTGTTGAGGAAAGGAGGATGGGCAGCAGGAATCACGAGTGCATGAAGTAAGGCCAAGGCTGGCAGCCATAATAGCTGGAATCTTTTCCACCTTTGTAGTCTTGTCCTCAGGCTGCCTTTCTGTGGTCTTTTGAAAGGATTCAAGGCTCTTAATGTGCTTACACTGAGATGATCTGTGTACAGTTCTGTGTCACTGAAGTGTGTCAGATTTGGACTTCTGCTTTCTGGTGTTATATACGTATGAATATTGATGGACGTATTGCCTGGTGGGAGCTATTTGTGACTGCTTAGCTACTAATGAAGCTTGTGTAAAAATGAAACAAATAACCTACTCTTACAAGGTCTTCTATTAGAGACTTTTTAGGATGTGTGTGTTTGTTTTGTAAGCATCTTCTGTAAAGTAAGAATTAAAATAGAAGATACAAAAGCCTATCTTAGACTTAAAAATATTGTGCCGCGGTTATTATTAGTTTTATTGAAAATAGTCATCTACATTGATTGTGAAATAAGTCTGATAATGCTCAGCTCTTGATTTTGAATCATCATCACAGATTACAAACTTTTAACCACTGGGGCATTGAGAAAAGGTACCATTCTAAGCTAAATACCGCAATTATGCATGCATGACTGAAATTTGAAAGTAATGTGTTAGTAGTATTGTATGAGACGGTCACATGAAAAAGATCATGAGGTTGTGAAGAGGATTATAATCATGCTTATCATGCTTTAGTCATGAATTTCCTGAGGGAGACATTTTAGTCTGAATTGTGCTGCTGTAAGTGAGAATAGTTTTGCTTTGGTTATATTACTGTTATGTGGCAAAGGGGAAGAAAAGGTGTCTTACCTACAAACGTAGAGGAAACTTTTTCCCTAGCGTAATGTTTTAACTCACTTATTTGCTATCTAAAGTTACAAAACAGTAGCCCTTTCCTATTTTCAGTTCTTTTATCTGTCAACCTGTTGCAGGTATAGATTTTTTGTGTGATGTGTGTGCCTGTACAGTAATGTGATTCCAAGTGCTTAAATGCAAAGCATCGAGCTTTAAGAAATTAAAATGGATTGAAAATGATGGTGGTTTGTCGTAAAGCTATCTTCTCATCAGTTTCACACAGCATCAGGGCTAGAGAAGAACGAGTACGTACACCATTTGTTGTATGAAACTCCACCTAGTTGTAGGAGAGTTTGGTCAGCTCCAGTCGAGGTGCACACAGGGAGCAAAAATTGCTTTCAGTGTAATTTGCCTAATACTTTGCGAGGGTGTCTTGACAGTATATGGATGTATAAAATTCTGGGTGGATGGATTCCTGTGCTTATCCTTCTCAACTCTCATTTCCTCCTCAATCATATTGAATACGTAAGTAGTTGTGTGTAAAAACCCCACTTCTGTACTTACTGTATTTATTTTTATTTTTAGTCAGCAAAATCATTTAAATCATTTGGGAAGCTCCGTGCTTCTTTCTTCTTTTCGTATGTTCCTTTCTTGATGGGAGAGCATCATGGAATTGTAGGGGTTGGAAGGGACCTCTGGTGATCATCCAGTCCAGCGCCCTACAGCAGTTCACGCAGGAAAGCATCCAGGCAGGCTTTGATGTTCTCCAGAGAAGGTGACCCCACCACCTCTCCAGCAGCCTGTTCTAGCGCTCTGTCACCCCCACAGTAAGGAAGTTCTTCCTTACATTCATATGGAAATGGCTGTGCTCCAGTCTGTGCCTGTTGCATGTATCTAGAAGAAATGCTGTAAATAGTACACAATTTACTTTGCCTTGTACCGAGGGGTACGAATTAAGTGTTAATAGAAAGCCTTGGCAGTGCTTGAATGATGGTTTTAACTTGTGTTTTAGAGGATATTCTGTGCACAGGACGAGTCTCTAGAACTTAGCCATCGTAAAATGTAGTTCTTGGTTTGTCTTCAGCTTTCTAGTTTGCTATCAGTGCAAACTAAACTTGCATCTTTTTCTTAAAGTTCCTTTTGTAATTATTATTCAGGTATCTTCTTTGTTAGCAGATTTTAGTAAAAAAAGCTGTCATACTTTGTGAAGTAGTTAACTGTTTTCAAATCTGAATACACATTAAATTTGATGCTGTGTCCTCATTATTACCTGATGTTGAAAAATAAGTTTCTTACGTTTAATACAAAGTAGGAGATGACGTTGCTTTGGTGTTGTAATTTCTGGAAAACAGTGCAAACTACGCGTGTCTGCGTAACAGTATTTTTCAAGTTGCGTAGGGGGACATCCTTTTTTATAGAACCTTATTTTTAAACCAACATCCACCTAGATCTTTGAGATCAGTAAATGAGTGTGAAGCACTAAAAATAAGAACAGCATCCATTAGGAATACTATGAAGTTGGTTAATGAGAACTTGTTTTGAAATCCCTGATGTAAGTTAGGAGTTGTGCAGTGTCTGTTTAGTGGAAGCAGTAAACTTGATACTTGAGTTTTCAACTCTGTTATCTTCCCATCATCGCCATAAATAATACAGACCATGATGTTATTTTGAGTCTTTTTATTCTTTAACTTGTGCCTTATTGAGATGTTTCAATATTACCAGTTACCATAGGCACAGATGCTTCTGAAGACATAAGCAAAAATGTTCTGTTCCGCCTGACTGTAAATACTGAACTTCTACTTGTAACTGCCTCTTGTAAGTGTGGCATATAAGACTTAAGGTATCTGAAATATGCGGAGCCTGTCGTCTTAATGTTGGATAAGGGAAGTATATTAATACGGTACCTGAAGTAAAAAATTGTTGTTCTGTTAATGCTAATATCTAAAAAGATTTGAGTCATTCAGCTGGTGCAAATAAGAACTAGAATGAATGTACTCTGGAGGTGTTCAAGGAACGTTTGGATGTTGTGCTGAGGGACAAGGTTTAGCGAGAACCATTGGTGATGGGTGAATGGTTGGACTAGATGATCCTGTGGGTCTTTTCCAACCTTAGTGATTCTCTGATAATACTGAGACTGTTTTTACACCTAACTGCTGCTTCTTGTGTTTCTTGTAGGAAACAGAGATGAAGGTACACATGCACACGAAATTTTGCATCGTTTGTTTGCTGACGTTTATCTTTCATCAGTGCAATCATTGTCATAAGGATGGACGTGACCATGGTCCTGAAGAGGGACATGAAGACCACCATAACTGCTATCAGATCTCAGAGACACCCTACCACCAGACAGCAGGATCAGAATCTATGCCGAGTAAATTTTCAACGTCGGAAGCTGAAAATGAACAGAAATATTACATAGAAAAGATTTTTGATCGTTACGGTGAAAATGGAAGGTTATCCTTTTTTGGCCTGGAAAAACTGTTAATGAGCCTTGGTTTAGGAGAAGTGAAAGTAGTAGTGATAAATCATGATGATATTGGCCACGATCACGTTTCCCACCTATATGCTTTAGAAGTACAGGAAGGAAAGCATTTTCACTCTCATAACCATCCTCATAGCCACTCAGATTCAGAAAACCAAACCGTGGTTGGTATGGCTGAAAAGAAAAATCATAAACTTAACTCCGAGAGAGACGCAGTAGTGTCATCTATAAAAGGTGATGGTAAACGTATTCATGACCAGAGTCACCATCACCATCATCACCACCCTCATCCGCATCATCATCTCGACCGTAACGGTACACGCCATTCTCGTAATGATTCTGTTATTCACAATGAACACGGAGAACAGAATCACGGGCCTTCCACAGAGACAAACACAACGCAGGATCAGCGTGAAAGAAAACAGCGAAAACAGAAGAAGAAACGAAAGAAAATCAGTGAGGCTTCAGGAGATAGTACACAAGACTGTCCTCCGAACCATCACCTGGGTGACCAGTGTGAGCACAATCGTGTTCATAAACACGATCATGTACACGATGCATCTCACTTTCACGTCCACCATCGTGAGCACAGTGGCGATCGTTCCACTAATCATGGACATCAGGATTCCAGCCTACGTAGTGAGGATGGGCATCACCATACCAGCAAGCGAGAGGCGCCTTGTAAGCACGCAGGTGTAAGAAAACACACTATTTCAGCACGTAGTCGTAAGGATCGTAATGAAGATGAACGTGAATGTGAAGAGGTGAGTGTGAAATGGAGAACTGGTAGGTTTGCTTTTGCTGTCGTTAAGTAATACTCAAAGATGCTTACCCACGAATGGAGCAGAATGAAACGTGTGTTCTGCCTGCCCGTCACCCATCTTTCTCAGGTTATATTGCCTATTTGTCTCCGTTTAAAGGGCGAGGACATACTTAAAGCATTCTAGCGTATTTTCCAACGTGCTTGTTTCTTTATTCTAAAAGATTTAGAGCAGAATTACTAGCGCAACAAAACATCATCAGTAGGGTAAAACTAACCTGTCTCACGACGGTCTAAACCCAGCTCACGTTCCCTATTAGTGGAACTAATAGAAGATGCAACTTCTATAGTACCGTGCATGGCGTAAGCTCCTTCTCCTGTTTCTCTTTTCAGCATCTGCTATTTCTTCCAGGTCCATAAATTTACTGTCCCTATTCCCTCACAGTTTACGGCGCGAGCAGGATGGTTTGATACCGTGCTTTTAAGTATAGCAGTATAAAAAGGGATGGAGTGAGTGAAGAATTAGCTTTTAAAGTTAATTGCAAAGGGAAACTCTAAACACGAGAGTGTTAATGGGTAAAGAGAAGTATTAGAAAACCTGGCTTGGATTGATGTACGTTCTGTTCCTTTTTTCTTGCTCTTTCTTTACTGCTTGCACTGCGTACCTGTGAAGAAGGAAAGTTGCTTTCACTGACGTTTATCAAAAATTAAATAGACGTTTGGGACCGAGTTGTATAATGCAGAAACTCTTACAGTTTGTTCCTCTTAAAAACCACTTAAATCAGCTGAGACTGAGCATTGATGGAATGTTTTGGACCAGAGTTTTTCACTCCTGTGTGTGTTCTGAAATCATGTGCTACATTTTCCACGACTGGGGATTTTTTTAGTGAAGTAGTTGCTTTCGTATATAATTTGTTTGTACCGTTTGCTTGCAGTGCTTAAATGTTACTCAGCTGCTACGACGCTACGGTCTGGAAACCAGCTCTCCAATATCTCCTGAATTTTTTATATATATGTGTCCTGCTCTGCTATACCAGATTGACAGGAGGCTTTGTATTGTACATTACGACGAGCTTGAGGATTTTATGAAAAGTAAAACTGCATCAATTGAGAATGAAGATAAAACAGGTGCTTCAGGTAGGTGTGTCATATCCAAAGCCTTTTGATTTCTTTTTTTGCATTGCGAATATTAACTTTTCTTCAGAGTTTGAAACATCGTCCAGCTTAGCACTGACTGTGCAGAGTAAAGTGATGTTCAGAAGAAATTTGAGACGGTATGCTCCGTTAAGTCAGTAGACAAAGCATAATTTTTGGTGGCATCGTAGCTTCTCCAAAGGAACCGTGACTCTGGGAAATACCCTCTAAATGGGGCTGCCCAGACCCCATCCACCCTGGCCTTGACTGCTTCCAGGGATGGGAAGTCTACAGTAGCTTCTTTGAGCTACCTGTTTCAGGTAGCACTTCTGGAGATCTGCATGTCCTCCCACAGTTTGGATTCTTTAAATCATTTACAGTTTTACAACTTCCTTTTAGAGTAGCTGAGGCGGTCCATACATTTGTCCCTAAGTTGAAAGGTTGCAGTTACATCGGCGCATACTTTCTTATTGAGTTTGATTTGCCTATATTAGTTTAGGAATAGAGAACAGTGCCTTAATCAGTACATTTCTCTAGAAAATAAGATCAAAGGTGTTTTTTACATTATTAAGAAAGACCAAGTTGTTATACATCAGTCTCCTATAGTGATACAGTATCTTGTTAACTGTTTAAAGATTGCTGGAAACTGAATATCCTGTGTGTTTTATATGGCAGCAGATGGTTTGATTGCAGGTAGTCTCACTGTAGTAAGAGTTGACCCTTGTCGTGCCTTACTACCGAGAGGATTTCTAGAGCAACGTTAAGCATTTTCTGCCAATTGAAATATGGAAAATGTGCGTAAAGCTGTCATGTTGCACATGTTTTGAATCAGGTTAATTAGAAAGTTTATACAGTTGAGTGCTTCTTTTTAAAACAGTGCATTTTCTGTCTCTGTAACAGGTAGGAGAGTTGATGAGTAGCTGAACTTGAAGATCCTTTAACATTTTAAGAGACTTAATTTGCAAAATAAGCGAACCTTGTTGTGGACAGTAACAAGCCACAATATCTGGTATTCTGCTTATAGGCAACATCAGCCAGTTAGTTGTAAAAATGTGTGGGTTTTTAACTTAGTAATTTGGTTTTGAAAAAAAGCAGTGACCTCTGAAGTAAGTCAACTCGATGAAGTAGAGATAAATCCTGAAATCTAACAGGGTCACGTGTACCATGTTTCTAAATAGAATGAGACTTCAGGTGGTGTAATGACTTTTTCGCTTGATAAGTAAGGAAGTGAATCATAAAATCCCAAATCTTACCTAGTACTTGAGGATTGTGGAAGGTGTGCTCGCCCCAGCTTGTGTAAACATTCTTTACTCCATACTTAGCGAAGTTAGGAAGGCGCAGGCCTTTTTTAAACACGAGATATTTGTGCTTTTCTTTAGTTTTAATTAAAGCTTTCCAAATGTGTAACAGGCCAGTGCTGCTTCTGTTTGCTCGTATTAACTTGTAAGATTTTCGCTAGGTCTCACAGTGCAGTTACCTAAAGCAAGGCAATTTAATTAAATGATGACCAAAAGCTTATAAAACCATGTTGAGTTTTGTATCTGTTATTACAGATATTTCTGTAACGTCTTCTGTTACGGAAGTTTCAAAGTCTTCTGCGTGTAACAGGTTTTATAGCGTACCCATTGGAAGAGGTTGCATCCTTATAAATAGAGCATTCCTACAGAACTTAAAAGGAAACGTATGCCTACTACGAATCAGACTAATCTCTTTGATTAATAAACTTCTAGACACCTAAGAGAGGAGGAGGCAGAGGGCTGTATGACGTGTGTTACTTTTCCCCTCTGCCTTCTCCTCATAGCCCCATCTGTTCCGTAGCCATCCAGAGGCCACGTGGAATGTCTGACTGCTGATGTGCAGTCAGTCAGAGAGGTAGATCCCTATATGCTGTACCTAGTGCAGCTTATTATTTAGCTATAGATTTTCAGTTGGAATGATCTAGAATTAGTAAGCAGACACATTTTTCAGATGGGGAAGTGAATCCGTTTTCCACATCTGAGAAGTGCCGTGGTTTTCCTACATTTTATAGTTCTTTGAAGGTGTATCATGCTGTAGTTAATGGACAAACTGACATTTGTGTCTTTTCTTGTCTAAGTTCAGTTCACATAGATCTTAAGATCTACTTTCGTCATTTCTGAAGAGATTGATGCTACCCTGCGTGCTTAATTCAGTTCTTCTGTAGGAAGTAGGGCCCAAAGTTGTAGCAGCTTGCTGTTCGCATGAAGGATGGAATTACCATATATACTAGCAAAGGTCTTTTAGGTGTGCTTGTGCTGTGCATTTACAGAGTAGAACTGTGTACATCTGAAGTGAAACAAGGTGATTTTGAGAGTAAAATTGCACTGATTTGTCTATCGGTACCATAATAAATACCTGAACGAGAATCTGGCCCCTTACTAAAGGAGCAGCGCAGAGAAATGATACAAATAAACACTGAGCAATTTTTTTAAGCCAGGGATCAGTTAGAGCTGCTGTTGAAAAGTATTTCGGATCATATTTGCCCCGTAGATCTGCCTGTTCAGATGCCAGCATTCCCTCGGAGCTGACCGTTCCCTGAATCCAGGAGAGTCACAGCGGAGCCTTTCTTAAAGGTTGCAGATAGCCAGCCTTTCTCAGCTTTCTAAAGAGTCTACCTTTCTATCTTCTTAGTCTGTTCTAATTTACAAAGAGCTGTGCAATATGGTGCAGAGCAGCCGTGCTTCGTTTGCTACCCACTGTTCAAACGGAGGTCCCTTCCAGGAGAAGTTGTTGGATCGCTTCCTTCTTGTTATTTCCACAAACATTTTATAAGCCAGAACATAATCGCTTAGCTTCATTGGCTGAGCCTTAAATAGTATTCCTGGGACCGTTATGCACCAAGGTCTTTTATTACTTACGAGCTTTTGCAGTGCTTGTAATACTGCATATTAGTTCCACTTCCATAAAATTTTAGTGTTTTGGTCGCTACGGCTGTTGGAAATGTTTCAATAAAATTTTGTTCAGAGTTATTAATTGTCCTTTCATCTCAGGATGTAGCTTTATCAGAGTCAGTTCGTATGTGTATGTAACTGTGGGGTCGTGCCCTGCTGTTGTAGGAAATTCTTTTTGTGTGATTTGATTAGCAAACTTTTGCTGATAATTTTGGATCCGTACCCCTCTTAAGAGTTTTAGTAGCTGTTTTAACAGCTTCTGAAGCCGATGGCCAAAGTCTGAGTGGGGCAGAGATTCTGTCTTCTCATTCTCATGCGCCTCATCTTAATCAAGGTGCCACGTTTAGATGCTGAATCGTTCATAAAAGCATGCAAGCTGTTCAGAGATGTGTTTGCCAAATCTACGCTGTGACAGATGAAACTTCAGCCGGTTCACATAATCTCCATTTCTGGTGTCTGTGTAAGGCTGTCGGTCATTTAACCTGGCACCTAACATCGTAACACCTATGACTAGATTGGAGATTCAGTTTCGTGCCAAACGGCTGTAATCTTAATTTGGCCAACTTTTATATGTGCTTTGTGATTCGGTATTGAGTTACGTCCT
Organism: Pavo muticus; assembly: GCA_016647715.1. Classification (NCBI taxonomy): domain Eukaryota; kingdom Metazoa; phylum Chordata; class Aves; order Galliformes; family Phasianidae; genus Pavo; species Pavo muticus. Next base: position 628,379 of record JACDJE010000378.1, read on the forward strand.
TACTTGTCCCTGTCTCTTCCAGCAGGGCTTGTTTGTTGAGTGTACGTGATAGAAGTGCTCTGGGGATGAATTGAGGTTGCATAGCGATAGTATTTTTGTTTGCAGGGTCTTGCTTCTGCTCTAGATCTACCTCTGAATTCACATTTTCTGACCTCCTGTTCTTCACTTCTGCATCTGATTGCAGCCCTTGCCTTTCCACCAATTCCTGTTTTCTTCACACTGTCCGTGTCCATTCCAGTATATGCTGCGTGCTTTCCAAAGCTTTTTCCGGTCAGCTTCTCCTAGTGGACATGTTCTTACAGCGTTTGCATTCGAATTGGGTTGTTTCCTTTTCTGCGCTGTCGCGGGACACGCACAGGCTTTGTATGAATGAATATTCCAAAAGAGAATTTAAAACAGCAAGCGGTGTTGAACCAGACAGGCTGCAGCAGCCGAGGTTCTAGTGGCAAAACCTTATTAAATCTGATCTGCTGTGCTTTTAGTACAAATGGAATTCTTTTGACTACTAACTTATACATTTCACTGAGCAGCTGCAGTATATTATATTCCCTCTGCTCTTCTCCTTTCCCTGCACCCATTTCCCAAGGTGTTTTTCCCTGATAGGTCAAAAGTGAGTGGACCTTCACAAACACAGAGGAAGTCATATCCTGCACCAAAGTAACAGAGATGCTAACGCTTTTAAAATCAGAAGTTGCTAACTTTCCTTGAGGTTCACAAACTGGTAGACATTTAGAGTTAAGAATGAAGCTAGTAAGAAACATGAAATACCTGAAACATTTAGGCTAAAACTTGAGAGAAATAATTAAAAAGTTCAACTTGAGGAAATTGTGTTCTCCGAACTTCTCAGCCCAAGCAGTTAGCATTTGTACAATGGGAGCCTGTAGTGAAAATACGTAGAGAGCCGTATCTTTCCTTGCTCCATGTCACTGTAATACGTTACTCCCCATAGTGACACTGATAGTTTTCTTCTTCAACTTGATTGACTATATACACATGACTCTTAGTTTAATAAAGTTGCGTGCAAATTTGTGTTTCATTCTGCAAGTAGGCTTATTTTGTGTATTGCTGTGATATCATTGAGAAGAGGCAACTCAATAATTAATATTGCAGCCAACAAGTATTCCTGTCTTTGGGACTGCGGGACTGTGAAACTTAAGAACTGTACTGTTGAGATCAAACAGTTTTTACTGTTCTTTGAAGTTTCTGTGATGGGACTAAAAAGAAAGCATTGTGTTAGGGTGAGATGCTGATTGCAAGAGACGTGTTTCCTTGTTCGTAGGATCTGTTTCTTGTGTAATTCCTTCTTTTCCACGTCCTAAAGAAATTTGCATGTCTCCAACTCACTGGGTTGTGTAGATTTTAACTTGCCCATTATCACTTCTTCTAATGACAACCAACAAATGCATTCCGGTTCTGTTAGCAGCAAGCGCTTTCATCTCTTTAACTCTTATTTATGCATTTGTTAAATCTTTTCTTGTAAGTAAATATGTGTGCTTCAAAGCACCAGATGAAGAGAATGGTGTGGAGCTAAACGTTACTTCTACCAAAGGGGAGAAATATTTGCTCTGATTTAAATTTCTGTAAGAATCTTGTGAAAACCAGATGTTAAAAATGAATTAATGCCTGCGAAGTCATAGTAAGTTAAGAAAAATAGCTGAGATTTTTTAGTTTCAGCATGAAATCATTTGCTTTTTGTGTTTCATTAGCGAGCTAAGCTGGGAACTGAAGTCAGGAGGAATAGATGGACCCTTTTGTTCTTGGCTGATTGTATTCTAATGTTTTTCAATCTTTTACATTGTGGTCGGTCTGCGTTATTTTTGCTGTGGATTCAAGTGCTGTCTTAATATTTAAATTTATATTTTATTTATATTAAAGGAGAGTCGCCTTCTTAAGAAATAGTTGAAAGTCTTCAATCAGACTTAGAAATATTGTTCTGATAACCTTTCTGTATTCATTTCTTCCCACAGCCTGGGTTTGTGGTATCATCTCTATCACCGTCATTAGCCTGCTTTCCTTGCTAGGTGTGATCTTGATTCCCATCATTAACCAATGGTGCTTCAAATTTCTTCTAACTTTCTTGGTAGCTCTGGCTGTAGGAACAATGAGTGGAGATGCTCTGCTCCATCTGTTGCCACATGTAAGTATTGCTTTTCTTACATTTTATTCTAATTTAAGTGCATATAGAATTTGTAAGTGCTCAACAAGTATTGACACAGAAATGTTCATTGATGTACAAGCGAATTGTCTTACGTACATCCTGAAAAAGTATTGGAGTTGCCATTAAAACAAAGCAGATTTCTAAAAAGAGAAAAAAACAACAAAGTAGTAAAATTGTAGTTATATGCACATAGCCAAACTTCTTTAAAAATGGTTTGAAACACCTGAGACCAACAAGAGTATTTGAAACTTAGCAGCGTTACTGTCTCTTGTCAGTTGGTACTTCCGTGTCAGTACCACCCAAAAGCATTTCAGGGGATTCAGCTTCCTGATTTACTAGCTTTTGGGGGAAAATAACTTCTAACTCAGCCGAGAAACTGCCCAAGCTCCTGGGAAGGTAAGCGTGTTTTCATTTGTGACAGTATAATGTGATTCTTAGAATGGGGAGTATTTCATGAACTGTTAGTTATCTTTATCCTTTTAACAGAAAGACTAATGTTTTCTTTGTGTAAACTTAAATACAGGTGGTTTTTTTTTGTTCTTGTATTCCAAAACTGACTTAAGACTGTAACTGATTGGAATAGTTAAAAACATGAGGTTTAGTTCTTAGTGGGAGTGCAGCAGCTGTAATTTGTGTGATGTTCCTGAGCGATTCTCTGATATTTTTCAGCATGGTGACAGAAAAAAGCTTGGAGAGATGGTTGTGTTTTTTTTTTTTTTTTCCTTTTCTGACAATTAACCAGAAGAATATCAGAGTAATGAATGGTCTTACAAACATTTTCTGTGGTAAGATGTGTTTGTATGAAAAGAACCTTTCCTAGCATTTTTAATACTGCTTTTTGGGTGAGGTTACAATTTTGCCTTCTAAGTTTCGAGCCGTTTCAGTCCCCAGTCACCCTGTGTTCTTACTTTCTTTGTAGTCACATGGAGGCCACAACCACAGTCATCACCATGGCCAAGGTCACATTCATGAACACAAGCATTCTCATCGACATGCCCATGGACATGGGATAGAGAACGAAGGCTTTCTAGAAGAAAATGATCCAGTATTGAAAGGCCTTGTAGCGCTCGGAGGCATTTATGTTTTGTTCATCATTGAACACTGTATAAGAATGTACAAGCATTACAATAAACAAAAGGTACGTGGTAAAATGGCGTGCTGTGTTGAAAATATTTCAGTTTGTGAGTGTTGAGGGAGTTGTTTGCAATGACTGAGCACGTGCTGCTAATCCACATTGCTTGATTTCATGTGAGGAAACCTCTTCTAAAAAAGGTTGCCTTCGTGAGAAGGTAATCTGGGAGGACAAAGTAGGAATCTGATGGGGAAAGTATCGTCTTTTCAGCCAGGTGCATTAGGAAGGAGACCTAAGCAGAAGAAATTACAGCTCTTTCTCTAGCGTGCTATCATCTCTTTGCAAAAATAGGAAAGGGAGTACATAAGAAAGAACTGATAATAGAGCGAGACAGTTGTCAGAGAGTTGACAAGGAACGTAACTGTATGCTGCCAGTTGGTGGCGTCAGTGTAACTTAGATACATCAGGAAACGCCAAAAAATCACAGACGTTCTGTATTATGTAAATAATCTAAGAATCAAAGGGTTTTTAGGTCCGGAAGTAAGCTGTATTCCTGATAGTAGAATAAAAAGAGATTCAGTACTTGAGGGCCTATGTGACAGTCCGTTGAAATTCAAACCAAGAAAGATCCATATTGTTTCAGCAGTCGTTACAAATTTTTAACGTTTGCTTTCATCACTTGACTACGAGGAGAAAATGAACTATAATTGTTTCTCCCAAAAAGAGCGAGCAGAAATATCTACTTCTCTGGTTTTGTATTGAACTTGCTGCCTCAGCTGGACAGGTAGCAGAAGACTTGGTGTCTTGGAGGAAGCATTTCTTAGATCTTGTGATAAAGTGATAAAAGCTACATTGCGTGTGTCATCTTTGAGGTTAATTAAGTAGTTAAATCCCTTAGGCTGCTTTGGCACATCTGTGTTCACTGTTGTATGGGCTGCAGACAGGAAAGTAGCAAGCTTTTATCTAATGGAAAATACGAGCAAGTTGTAGGAGTTTACAACTTAAAATTGAACAGAACAGGAGCTGTTCTTGCTACGTGCTTGCTTTCTGGAAAAAAGCAGGTATGACGACTCTGCATATGTGTGTTTCTTGGCTGTTACAGCGTTCTTTGTTATATTGTGCTCTGTTAAAGAAGTGAAATCGTGTGTGTTCTCTGAGATTTTTGACAGTATTTCTATTTATTTCATTTCCGTCAATGTCCTTCTATAAATCAGATGTTAAATCTTTCATGTTGCAGAGCAAGCAGAAATGGTGCAAGAATAAACAGAGCGAGGAATCACCGATTGGAAGGAAACTTTCAGATCAGAAATTAAATAATAGACCAGATGCTGACTGGCTGCAGCTCAAACCCCTTGCAGGTAGGCATTTATTTTCAGCGTTTTTCTGACTCTGAGATTCAAAGTAAAGACACGTAACTTCTGGCACGTAGCATGTAACCTCTTGTACAGCTGTGCTGCTATTATGCAAATCGTTGTTAATAAGACTTAATAGGCTTTCCCTGCACTGTATATTTTGTTTTTCTTAGATCTGAGAGAACTGCAAACACTTCCTACTATGCTCTGCAAGTGGTTCTCAGGCTTCTGAAGCGGTCAGGGTTTTGGGTGGGTGGCTGTGATTCTTTGGTTCTGGGAGGAGTTTTCTGTTCACGTTAGCTCAGCCCTTGTAAAAACTAACACACGTGACCTGAAGCAGGATAATCTGTTACACTTTGAAGATTCCAGTCTCTGACCAGTTACCGTTTGGCTGAGAAGGCCAAGCAGAAATAATTTCTTTCGATAAACATAATCAGGAGTGTTGGGTGTTTCTCAGGTATCCAAAACAACTTTCACATACTGTTCCTTTGTGACGATCTGAATGCTCGTGCGCTAAGCACCCATATGGAACGCCGTGGCACCGGTCTTGAAGGAATGAGGGAAGGGGAAGAGCTCTGCTTCATCAACTTCCCATTCCATTGCTAGCATGACTGCCGAAACTCATTTCCTGACGAAGAATCCACGTGTTATATTTGTACCAATGCAGTTTGTTCGTTTGAGTGGTTTGTAGAAGGAAATGTTAGGTCTGCAGCCTTCTCCGTTCGAGCAACTTAAAATGAGATTTGGAGAAATGACATAGAACAGAAAGATTTTTTAACTGTGAGCGTGGTGATACAGACATTTCAAGTGTCTTCATTTTCTTTTAATGAATGATCAGAGCAGTTTAGCTTCTAATGACATAGTTTTATAGCATTGTTTCTCTGAAAGTATATTCAGTGAATCATTTGCAGTAAAGGCACCGGAAGCCTCTGCCAAATTTGAATTTGGACTGCAGCACCACTACCAGAGACATGAACGGTCATTCCGATTGTTCTTTTAATCCTCCACATTATGTATAAGAGCCTGTTCATCTAGAAGTTGTCTGGGCCGCTTTTTAGAAGTTCTAATCGCGGTTGAGTTCTACTTCCATGTCTGCTGACTTCTGTTAAACTAGTAAATTCACTGTCTAGGACTGTGTTTTCGTTGATTTGTTTGTTTTCTGTAACTGGTTTTCTTTCCCATAGTACAGATTGCCAGTTTGATTTATTTATCACTATTTCAGAAGTATCGGTAGACTTAACATTCACGCACGTGCAGCTTCTGCGTCATTTTTACTTCTCTGTAAAAATAGGTTTGAGTTATTGCTACATAAAAGGAGTTCACTGTATGACACAAGCGTCAGTCCTGCAGAAGCACGCAGTGCAGAAACTACTTAAAGATCTGTTGTATCATAGTATGCTTTGGTGACTTTTATATGCTGTAGATGGAATTGCATGCATGTACAACGTTGGTACGGTCCTGGCAACTTTCCTTATCCTGTGTTGAACTGTATACTTTGTTGGTAGCAAAATTACAGGTATGGTCCTGTCCGGCTAAAACTATGCGTGCTGCCTTACAGTGGAGACTTGTAAATGCTGTATATGCGAGTTACTGAAAGATGGGGTAATTACATTGGTGAATTTACTTTTGGCAGAACATTGACCACGCTGTTATTAGATTGGGCTGAGTTAAAACGCTGTTTTTGCTTTCACAAAGCAGTTACGTTCTTAGCTCTGTGGTGCCGTAGGCGGTGGTGATACTTGAAATAAGAATTAATGCAATGTCTTTCCCCACCGACTTCCACGTAGGAGCAGATGACTCGGTTCTATCTGAAGATCGACTTAATGAAACTGAACTGACCGACTTAGATGGCCAGCTGGAATCCCCTCCGAAAAACTTCCTGTCTGTGGAAGAAGAGAACAACGTGCACCATTCTCACAACGATGTCTTACACGCTGCTCAAGATCACGATATTCATGATTTAGAGTATGACAGCCACGGTGAAGATAAGATGATAGCTAGAAAACACAGTCACCACTGGCATCACAAACACTCCCATCATTCCCATGGCCACTGTCATTCTGGAAAAGACCTGAAAGATACAGGGATAGCTAATATTGCTTGGATGGTAATTATGGGAGACGGCATTCACAACTTCAGTGAAGGCTTAGCAATAGGTAAGCAAAACCACTGAGCGTTTCTCAGCAGTCTCCTACCTTGAGTAACTTGGGTAGTATTTTACCAGTGATCACAGAGAAGATTTCCAGTTGTCTTCTGTGGTTACCTGTTAAAGCTGTTAAATCATAGCAGGAATTAAAAGGTCATCAGATGTAATAATCTCCACTTTATTGACTGCTTCCAATAAGATTACTATATTGATATCAGCAACGGTAGCGATCTATGAAGAAAGGCAAAGAGAACTGGGTCTGTTTAGCCTTGAGAAAAGAAGACTGAGAGGGGACCTGATCCAGGTCTATAAATATCTAAGGTGTGGGGGGCGAAGTGGCGAGGCCAGACTCTTTTCAGCGATGTGTGGAGACAGGACAAGGGGAAACGGCCAGAAACTGGAGCATAGGAAGATCCGCACCAATGTGCGCAAGAACTTCTTAACGGTGAGGTGACGGAGCACTGGAACAGGCTGCCCAGGGAGGTGGTGGAGTCTCCTTCTCTGGAGATATTCAAGACCCGCCTGGACGCCCACCTGTGAGACCTGGTGTAGGGAACCAGCTTTGGCAGGGGGGTTGGACTCGATGATCTCTGGAGGTCCCTTCCAACCCCTACAATTCTGTGATTCTCTGATCTCTGTCAAATTAAGATAGGCACAGAGAAAACTCCTTATGGATTAAGGAGTACCTGTAACACACACATTTGTTGATTGGGTCTCAGTATTTACCTTGGAGTAAGAAACAAGAAACGCTTTAGAATTATTTTTACTTACAATTTTATTTATTTACAATAATATTTTTTGTTTATTAATAGTACATATACAGGATTTGTACGTAATGTACCCTGAGTCTGGTTGTCATGTCATTCCCCCTCCTCTGCTGAAAAAAAAATACTAAGCAAAGTATTATTTTTGCTTACAATTAATGTAGATTTATTTATGGCCCAATGTGTAAGAAATCTCAGACAAATTAGAACAATTATAAATCTCGTTAGCTTATTAAATCAACTTTAATTCATAGAAACCTCTAAATGTGATTTTTTTTTTTTTTTAATGATTTATTTATTTCATTAAGGTAGATATAAAGAGCGTGCGGGATTCTGAACTCCTTGCAGAAGGGTTATATTTACCTACTCACCTGTTTTAAAGGACAAGAGATAAGCTATTTACACAGGTTTTGAGTTAACAGTGAATTCCTCTACGGTATCTCCACTTCTCTCCAAACAGGTTTAAAGCAGAGTAACTTCGTAACAAATCCTGTTCCATTTTAAATGTGTAAGACTTTCGGCAGAAGCCTGTGAGGCCTAACAGGATCGTTGTGTGTTGAGAGCTTCACTGTATTATAACTCCATTTCTAATTAGTCCTGTGTCAAGTCAAAACAGCTGATTCTTCAGTACACTATTGATTTTGGAAATGCTTGTATAAATCTTTTTAGTATATAAAGTTAAAAGAAATCCATAGGTTTCTGAGGGAAGTTTAAGTTTTCTCTCGGTCTTAAGTTTGTGCCTTTCTACTTCAGTTTCTTCTGTTTGGCCCGCTCACTGCAAGCTCTCCTTGTACCTTTTCTCTTCTAAAGTACAAAGTTTACTGTCAGTTTTCTCATCTCTAAATTATTTAAGGTATGAACTTAAAGAAGTCAATTGAACTAAATGAATATACACAAAAGTTACTTTAAAAACAGTCTCACGCAAATGTTTTTCTTCTTACTGTCTCCCAAATTAGGCTTGGACACGTTGCTGATATTGCATTAGGAATAGGCATTAAAGCACTGTTACATGTTAGTGTGGATTTCCAACCTGAAAGACTGTTGTTCCTGTGCTTTTGTAATGACCCTTGCGTGCCTGAAATGCCCAAACATGTACAAGTGGTGCTGTTCATCCGCTCGTTGCCTTTCTGTCTCTGTTTTGCGTTCTCTTCTGTCAGGTTTTGCTGTTGGGTTGAATTAGGTAATAAAGGATGCAGCATTAAAGCACACCAGGGTACTTATAGAATAATCAAAAAGTATTAGTGTGTGTGTTTTAAAAAAAGGTGAAATCTTGGCGAGTCTGTTGAATAAATTTCCTGATTTGAATATAGTAATAATAGCATTTGTATCTTTTTTATTTTTCTCTTTCAGGAGCAGCTTTTAGTGCTGGACTGACAGGAGGGATTAGTACATCTATAGCAGTATTTTGTCACGAGCTGCCCCATGAATTAGGTAACCGATTATATAAAACTGGTACTTTGTACAAGAAGACTGAATGAGTGCACGTGTGTAAATGCTGTTGCGATACTCCTGATAGGTGTAATGCAGTGCAGTTTGCAGCAAGGGTGATCGGAACTTTGGAGAGCGATTGAGCAGTGTTGCTTCAACATACATAATGAGACTGTGACGATCAGTTTGACAGGCATCTAGCTACAGCATTCTGTGAAGTTTTTTCAGCGTGCTTAAAAAGGTATTCAGAGCATAGAGGGTACATTGTTGGCGTTATACCTCTGCATTCTGTATTGAGTTTCACACTTGTCTATGGCATTGTCTTCAAAAATGTCATACATCGTGTGACGTATTACAGAAAGTTAAATGAATAAGTAGAAGTGTTTGTATAGATGTTCAGAAGATACTTTGTACCAATTATCCAGTCGATAAGAACGCTATTTGGATAAGCATTGTAAGCATTGTTGCTGGTGCCTTTCACTCTTGCCCCTAAATGAAGCACTGTTTTTGGGTGCTAGCTAATCACGATGAAACCTGTGCTTCTGTGAGCCACGAGGCACCTCACGTGAAATAATAGCGCGTCCCGAGATTTACAGAAGAGCAGCTCGAGAGAGGAGCTGTTGGCTTTTTTTTGTCCATAGCCTGAAATGGTGCCAGATTAAACTGTGTATGCGATCACAGTTTGCTTAAGCTGTTAAGCTGCTAGTCTTGAACAATCAAAGGTAAGGTCAAGCGTGTACTTAAAAATCCAACAGAGGTGACAGGTGAGAAGAATTTTGAATAGGCAGGTAAGGCAAGTAACGAGTACAGGTGGGATGTTATAGAGAAGATGTTCGTGGTTTGACAGTGGTGCTGTACAGTAGTTAAAGATGAGTGACACTGAAAGAATATAAATGCATACTGCTGCACTTAATCACTTTAACCTGGCATTTTTAAAATTAATTGTGTGTGTGAAGTATTACACGGTATATACTTCTGACTTTCGTTCTCGGTTGAAGAATTAATTTCTAGTATATCCATCATAGAATTGTTGTATTACTTACCCTCGTAACTATGTATCCTCTTCCACTCATATTCATGAGAGTTTAGTTTGAAGGAAGTAAAACTGCTGGAGCCAGTGAAGAGATGAACATTTAGGTCTTTATAGTACAGTAATTTTAGCAGAGATGTCCTGAATTCAGAGGAATACGGGTTAACTTGCTGTGTCTTAAACTAGTAAAATGATTCAACGCAAATGTGAAATCGTGCCCTCTGAATGTAATTGTCCTTTTCCCGTTTCTTTTCCCTGTTTCTCAAATTCATTGTCACCTCCTTTGGGAACTAATGCCTCGTGATCCTTTCACTGAATTTGAAGAATGATGTGTATATAGATAATAGTTATTGATTAAAACTAAAGCTCTATTTTCATGTGCTGTCACCAACCTTTTTGAAGTAAAGGCAAGTCTGTGCAAGTGTATTCTGCAGGAGGACCAGATCTAGATTGCCCAATTTACCTTTAACAGTTAATCACTGTTACCTTTCTGCCGTTCAGTGTGATGAATCGTTACCTTCAAATCGTACTTCAAGTAAGGCCTTGCCACACACAGAGGTGCCACACACAGAGGTTGTCGTGTCCTGTTGCCCAGCCTTCCTTTGAGCCCCTGTAGCATAGAATCGTAGAATTATAGTAATTATAGAATTATAGAATGGCCTGGGTTGAAAAGGACCACAAAGGTCATCTTGTTTCAACCCCCCTGCTATGTGCAGGGTCGCCAACCACTTGACCGGGCTGCCCAGAGCCACATCCAGCCTGGCCTTGAATGTCTCCAGGGATGGGGCATCCACAGCCTCCTTGGACAACCTGTTCCAGTGCGTCACCACCCTCTGGGTGAAAAACTTCCTCTTAATGTCTAACCTAAATCTCCTCTGTCTTATTTTAAAACCATTCCCCATTGTCCTATCGCTGTCCACCCTTGTAAATAGCCATTACCCCTCCTTCGAATACTGGAAGGCCACAATGATGTCTCCCCAGAGCCTTCTCTTCTCCAGGCTAAACATGCCCAGTTCCCTCAACCTTTCCTCATAGGAGAGGTGCTCCAGCCCTCTGATCATCTCTGTGGCCCTCCTCTGGACCCGTTCCAAGAGCTCTGCATCTTTCTTGTACTGGGGGCCCCAGGCCTGGGTGCAGTACTCCAGATGGGGCCTCACAAGAGCTGAATAGAGGGGGACAATCATCTCTCTCTCCCTGCTGGCCACCCCTTTTTTAACGCAGCCCGGAACACAGCGGGCTTTCTGGGCTGCAAGTGCTCACTGCTGGCTCGTGTCCAGCTTCTCGTCTACCAGGACCCCCCAAGTCCCTCTCCACAGGGCTGCTCTCAAGGGGTTCTTCGCCGAGTCTGTGTATACAAACACATGGGATTGCCCCAGCCCAAGTGCAACACCTTGCACTTGGCCTTATTGAACCTCATTAGGTTCTCATGGCCCACTTCTCCATCCTGTCCGGGTCCCTCTGGATGCCTTCCCTTCCTTCCAGTGTATCAACTGCACCGCTCAGCTTGGTGTCATGCACAGACTTGCTGAGGGTGCACTCGATGACATCATCTGTGTCATTGATGAAGATGATGAAGAGCACCGCACCCAAGACCGACCCCTGAGGGACACCGCTTGTGACCGGCCTCCACCCTGACACAGAACAATTGATAGCAAAGCTTTGGCCAATTCCTAAACTACCAAACAGTCCATCCTTCTAATCCATACCTGTCCAATTTAGAGAGAAGGGTTTAGTGAGGGACCATGTCAGAGGTTTTGCAGAAGTCCAAATAGATGACGTCCACCGCCCTTCCCCAGTCAACTGATGCCATCAGTCCATCGTAGAAGGCCACCAGATTGGCCAGGCAAGATCTGCCCTCGGTGAAGCCATGCTGGCTATCTCAAATCAGCTCTTTGCCTTGTATGATGTGCTTTAAAATGGTAATCAGGAGGATCTGCTCCATGATCTTCCCAGGCACGGAGGTGAGGCTCGCCGGCCTGCAGTTCCCCGTGTCATCCTTATTCCCTTTCTTAAGAATGGGAGTAACGTTTCCCTCTTTCCAGTCACCGGGGACTTCACCAGACAGCCACGGTTTTTCAAATGTGATGGAGAGCGGCTCGGCAACGCTATCAGCTGTCTCTCTCAGAACACTGGGGTGGATATCATCCGGCCCCGTGGACTTACATACGTTCAGTTTTATGAGGATGTCTTGAACTTGTACCACTGTAACAGTGGGACAAAATCCACTCCTCTCACACACACCTGGAGCTTCAGGGTCTTAGCAGACACGGGGAGGAGCCTGACCACCAGTGAAGACTGAGGCAGAGCACTTACTGAGCCCCTCAGCGTTTTCCACATCTGAGGAAGCCAATGCTCCACCCTCATTTATTGGGGGGAACACTTTCTTTGATCTGTCTTCTCCTCCTTATGTACCTGAAGAACGCCTTGTTATTTTTAATATCCCTTACCAAGTTCAGCTCCTCCTGTGCCTTGGCTTTCCTAATCTTATTTCTACACGTGCAGACAGCGTTCCTATATTCTTCCCAGGCTATACAACCCTGCTTCCACTTCCTGTACATTTTCCTCTTTTCCCTTAGTTTAAGCTGCCGGTTCTTTGCTCAGACATTGTGGTTGCCCACCTCCTGTGCTCAATTTCTTCTGCTGGGGGACTGAGAGCTCTTGTGCTCTCAGAAGGGTGTCCCTAAAGAGCTGCCAGCTCTGTTCTGTTCCTATGCCCTCAAGGGCACTTTCCCAGGAGATCCCACCCTGCAGTTCCTTATGCAGCCGGAACTTCGTTTTCCTGAAGTTCAAGGCTCCTGACTCTACTTTTTGCCAGGCCTGCATTCCTGTGGATCACAAACTCTACCGCTATGTGATCACTGCAGCGTTTTACTTTGGCAATGCCTTGGACTGCTGAGATGGTAGTAAATGCAGGCTAACTTACTTAGCTACTTGCTGTCCTGAAGAGCACCGATAGTAAACCACTGTGTTTTGTCTTCCCTTCAGGTGATTTTGCTGTGCTTCTTAAAGCCGGTATGACAGTAAAGCAAGCTATTGTGTACAACCTCCTGTCTGCCATGATGGCTTACATAGGCATGCTGATTGGCACAGCGGTGGGACAGTATGCGAATAACATCACCTTGTGGATCTTCGCGATCACTGCAGGCATGTTCCTCTACGTGGCATTGGTTGATATGGTAAGATGATTTTGATGTTTCTCTTTCCCTGGTGCAAACCAAAGCAGTTGACATGATGAAAATTCCTCTCCCCTCAGCTGCTGTGGCCAGCGGCTCCCAGTTCCTTGACAGGTTTCTCTGCCTTAGCGCTATCTTTGAAGAATTAGTGAAGACAACTGCAAGAGAGGGTTCCGTTTCTGCTGAATTTCTTGGTATTGGCAGGATCTGTCTTGGAGCTTAGCAAACTTACCTCTGCAATTACTGCCACGCTGGGCTCAGGAAACTGAGCGTCAGCAGAGCTTCCGGCTTCTTGCCTTTAAACTCAGCTTTGGTTCTGGAGGACCTGCGATAGTCCTGCTTCCATTAGAACCTCTAGGACCGGGACTCATGAAAGCTGATCATCGCTGTATTTTTTTCTGTCAATATTAAGACAGTGAAAAACGGGGTATTTCTTTCATTATGGAGAGCTCTAATTATTAAGTATGCCCCAGAGTTGAAGTTGCTATTATAAGGTAAGTCAGTCAGTCCTTTTTAGGTCTCGCTGAAGAGAATGGCTGCATAGTAGAGAATAACTCTTCTTCATGCAAATATTGATGTTCTGCGTTAGCCTGTAATTACTCGATACCAGTTTCCTGTTAGTTCTGGTATAGTTTTTTTTCCTTTATGTACTTTGACTGAAGACAGAATGTATAAAGAAAGGCAGTATTTTTATTCTTTTATTCTTTTTCCTTTTCTTTAGGCACAGTATTATCCCATATACTCTGACTCTAAACGAGAGTAGGAAAGCCTGTGTGTGATACACTTGAAACCACAACAAATTTTTGTTCTGATGTTTCCTTAATGTGCCTTACTCTCAAAAAGTCTCTGTTTTCTGACACCTAATAGGAACAGAATTGAATCTTGTAGCTTAGCTGAGGTCCGCTAAGGTGCGATTGACCTTCTGGTACTCTTGCATATGATTGAAGTTCATCTAATTAGGTATTTTTCTGTATTTCTAAAATATTGTTTTCTCGTAGTTGAGAGGAGGTATAACCTGAACTCAACTCAGGAAGTCTTAAAATATATGTAATATATGTCATATGTTTCATTTCTCACATCTCTGCAAGAAACTGTGAATTTTCAACTGCAAGGTGTTGGGTTTTGTTCGTATTGACAGGACCAGTCTCAGTATCTGGTCACTGAAATTGGTCATATGAAGAGCTTATAAATTGAAAAGATCGCTTAGACTGTAGCAGAGATGAATAATTTTCATAGCAGTATATTATTTTTTTATGTTTAAATTTTCAGTGGATCCAATTGTCAGTTTGCATGTCTTTCTCAAATACAGTAATGCGAGACCAAATGGGTAATACATTCATCTTTTTAGCTGGGCTGACGCTCCGATAATTTGTCAATGTTTGTTGTACAGTATTCAGGTATTTGGAATAACCAGCACAGTTATAGCCCATTTTATGAAGAGCTATAATAGAGACTGAAGTTTCCGTTGGGTCTACGTAATGTTTTGGTTCTTTCTTAAAATGATTTTTGACAAAAACATAAGGTAAAAACAAAGGAAATCCTTTCAGTTATTTTTGTTTTGCCTCCGTGGTCTTGTAAGGCACTTCGGAAGATTTATTTTTACATCTTCCACGTCTGCATTTATTTAGTGTTTTTGTCAGTACTATTTGACATTTTCCTTATAGTTGAGGGATAGCCACAGCTTTCAGAACTCGCTGTAGATGTTTGCGAAATTCCTCCTGAATTACCTTTGGCGTACGTGATGAACCTCATTATTCTCATACTTCAGAAGGAAACATATGTGAATATGTGTAAAGCGTATAACATGACAGGGCTGAGTTAACCGACCAAGTCTTTATAGCTATGTAATTATGTTGCATGAAAAAAGAACCTTTTTATTACGTTTATTTGAGCGTGGCTAGCTTTAATTGAGTAAACAAACGTGTAAGGGCAGACTCAAACAATACTGGGCTGGTCCTTACCCTGATAAATTGGAAGTTCAAATAGATGTGTGATCCAGGAAGAGCTCTCAAAGCGCCCGGTGGAAAAGAATTTTTGGTTTCTCTAGTAAACATGTGACGTTTGAGACTGGTTTTCTAAAATAAAGTGATTAGCTATAGTTGTAAGTATGTCTTGGTGGACTGTTTTTTTTAATTAAAACCTAAGTAAGTGGCTTTTTCTTGATCAGTAAATATCATCTTGTAAATTTGTCAGCGATTAAATAGAATAGAGGTGAAATAAATAACTTCTTTAAAACTGCTTTTCATTTTAGCTTCCAGAAATGCTTCACGGAGATGGAGATAACGAAGAGCACGGTTATTGTCCCGTGGGGCAGTTCATTCTGCAGAATCTAGGCCTGCTTCTCGGATTTGCTATCATGCTGGTGATTGCCCTCTACGAAGATAAAATTGTGCTTAACATCCAGTTTTGACCTTATTCTGGTAATCACTGTGGATTCAATATTATTACTGTACGGCTTTGAGTCTGCACTGTTTCACTGTATGCACATTGCTTAGAGGAAAAGCAGTGGCTTGCACTACTTACACAAGTACAGCATATTCATTTCCGCGTATATTATCTGCTGCTTTTTTCTGATTCAGATCAGATGAGATTGCCCGAATGCGTCTTCTAAACTCCAGTAACAGGCAATTTGGAAATAATAGTAAATTCCCGAAATAAATGCCAAGTTCAGTGTGCTGCTTGCTTATATAGAAAAATGACGGTGCAGGATGTACACGCTTGGGATAATACCCAAGTTTTGTGCTACATTTGACAGAACCCAGAAGATGTTACAGCTGAAATAGATACCTATGCAAGGAACCTGAGTATGCTTTTAGTACTGCACAAGTCTTAAGCAATCTCCTTCTATCTGTGCGTACATTTGTGTATGTATGTGTAGCGCTGGTTCCTTTGCATAGTGGTGACTTAATTTAAGAAGTATTAAATATTAACAAGGGTAGATGACTGGAAACCACTGCGCTGTCTTAAATTTAAAGAAAAAAAAAGAAGCCCAAAACCTTAACGCAGTTTAAATTCTTTGACTACGCGCTAAGCTGCGCTTCCTCATTTTAACTTCACGTGTAAGAAGGCAGGCTGTTGCAATATACGCTGCAAAGTGCTGTGATGTCCTGTCGAGGATCACTTTGACAATGTTTTCCTGACTAAAATTTATTTGATGTTTGTTCTTTGATATTAGTAGGAAAATGCAAATTGCAGTAGAATTAGCGCTAGCTTGGGGAAATCCCCGACGTTGGAGTTATTGAGCTATTCCTGGTTCTTTTCTACAGATGCTAAACATGTATTGTGGGCCACTTGCAGCATAAACTACTGAAGAATTGTGGCTGTGAATGTGTGCAAACTCTTAATTTAATAGAGAGTCAGTATGGGATTTTTTCTTTTTTTTTTAACAGTTATTTTGGAATGTTTTCTCCTATGTTAAAAAATCAAAAGTACAACAGACGTGCTAGTTACTGAACGTGGGCACAAAGGTTAAATTACGCTACGTGCATGTAGGATTACTTACTGTACTCTGTTTCTATAGCGCCTCAATATCAGACGTTGCGGCACCAGCCATTTCTGTGGTCGAGAGTCAGAAGATTTCTACTTCCAGCATAAATTAGTTCATTTCTATGATTTATTTTTTTTTAACCATTTCGGTATTTGATTATTAAGAAGCAAATGAGATAGATCTGTTGTATGCATAATTTGCAAGGATAGACTGAAAATTTTTGTCCTTAACATGCTGGGAGCGTGTCCTGGATCAGATTTTGCTGAGATGATTATACTGCCAGACGCAAGTTAGTTCTTCTTGTACCCATCATCTCCTTAAGAAAAAGTACGCCGAGTTCTTGAGGAGCGCAAGTTGATTCTGTAGTTCCACTCGTAACATGGAAGTAGCCTTTTCCAAAACATCCGGTTTGCTGCCTCCTTTGTGTATGCCAGGAAAGCCGTTTCTTGACTATATGTGCCGTAAGTTTTGTTTCGGGCTGCTTGGTGCCGGCGTAGCTGCTGAAAACGTACTGATTCTAACAGCTAAAAAGAGCACCAGCTGGTACCTTCATTCCATTTCAAGTTTGCGTGTTTCTTGTGGCCTGTTACTTTCGGAAGCTTCATCGGTCAGTTTAGTTTTTAACAAGAGCAGCTTGTGTATTTTAAAGGTATTGGTTGGTTCTTGTCAGTATTTCTTCCTAACGCAGTATCAAGGAACAGTATTAAGGGTCCATTTCAAAGAAGAGCGCGGTTTCTTCAGTGAAGAAGCCAAAGCCCGGAGTTCAGAAACACAGCCGTTCGATGCTGAGAACTCAGGGTGGTTTGTTTGTTTCCTTCTTCAAAAACATTTACCGTCGGACCCGAATTAGCACACGTACTGTTGTTAGCTTCGGTTTGCTGAATCTGTGCTGTGCAAAGATCCTAGGTGATACTTGTTTTCCCCAGCGCTCACCTTACGTCCCCGAGTGCCATTTTGAAAGAAGCTTAAGTCACAGGATAATTTCTGAGGATCTTAGCCGCAACAGCTTACGTTGCCTCTGTACTGAACTGACCCTTAATTTTAATTTTCTGTTAACTCTGTCAAGTATAAGGGGGCCGTGTGGTCTAAGCGATGTTTTTGTCCATTTTTTTTTTAAGTTCATTTCTTTTAATATTTTTCAAATGAAAATTTCTTTATTTCAGGTAGTATATTTACTTTTGTATTAGTTGGAGTATGGATTTAGCTTAATACCCTGCCTGTATAGGAAAATAGTTAACTTCCTTTCAAGACCATCTTCAGACAAGGGAAATGCGGTCTTTCGAGGCAGGTGCTGCATTTTTTTCATTAAATATATGTGTTGTTTTTCTTTCATTTCGTAATATTTATTACAACTTCCGAAGGGCAGCGTAAGAGCTGCGAGTTCCTCTGTAGGTTTTCCACCAGTACTGAAATCCAAATGGTTCTAACGTACGCTTCTAAGTCACGTTACAGACAATCTGAATTCCACTACATTTCCGCTTGGTTTGTACATTCCATTCTGCTGAATCCAGAGTCTCATCTAACTTGTATTTGTTGGAGGGCATGTTATTTGTATATTACGATGCTGTCACTGTGTGACATCCCATATGAATTTTGATGTAGATCACATTGCACTCGATCTGCTGCGATTACGCTTAGAAATACTGCTGTTGCTAGATGCAGTGAGATTTTTTTAATAAAAATATCCCCTCTTGTTAACCAACGTCTATGGTTTCGAATGCGATTACGGTCCTATAAGATACAGCTGAGCTATCAGTCTTTTTGTTAAAACTAATTCTTTGGTTTTTTTTTTTCTTAATTTTATAAAGCTGGAAAAGATCAAATGCTGTTCTGTTCATTGTCAACAGTGTTGTGTTCATTTTTATGTATTCTCCTTATAAAAAAGGAGCCTTCAAAAAAATAAAATTATTCAAGGAGCAGATACTCTTGTTGGCTTTTGTGAGTTTTTATTGTGCGCTTTTATATTGTATATTTCATGAAATGCAAAATCTTTTTTGTTTTTTCTTCAATCCTTTTCTGCGTGTGTTGCCTTCTCTTCCGATATGGCATTTCGGAACCGACACGCGTTCCTCACAGGTGATCTAAAAAAGGACCCCCCAATAATGGTAGGTTTATGAATTAAGCTGACATAATAGCGCCGCTCCCCACTTGATCCAGTGTACTTGCGGTTTATTGGAAGGGAGGGTCATTGCAATCACAAAGTTGGTGGAGTGGCCAGTGGTTGACAGGATCCCTCTTCTCTCGCTGGTCTTGTACGCTGGAGCCAGGTAACTGGGTCGCTGTGGGACGTCTGCTTTCTTACAGGGCTTTAGCCATATCTGCAGCGAAGAAAAATCTTTTTCGCGTCGGTTTAAAAAGAAAGGGGGGGTGGGGTGGGAAACGTTCTTGACTGGCCCTAAGTATTTTTTTTCAGATGGCCCTGAAACTCTGTTTTTTGTTGACTCTTTTCTGAGCAGATAGCTTCCTTTCACGAAATCTGCAACACCCAATGTACTGTTGCCAATGTTAGCGGTAGAGGATTCTCAGCTCCTCTCAGACGATTTCTATTTCAACCAAAATCTTTTTTAATGCCAAGAAATTGTAAGAAATACCCTGTTTCTCCCTTGAAGGCTACAACTTAGGTATTCATTCTACAGAATTTGTTCACGTATAATACTATATAAATGTTACAAAATGAAATATTCACTCACCACAGGTACTGTATTATGGAGGATTTTCGGATGAGATTCTCCTAGCTTTTTAGTTTCTCTGTTCCAACGTGCTCCATCTGAGAACAGTCCTTGGATTTAGACCCCTGAATCAGTTGTATAAGAGAGCACTTAACATACACTTATATAAAAGCTGGAAGCATTTCCTAGCTGAAAGCAGCAGCCGGTGCGGCACGCTTTGCTGTCAACAGATTGACCGTGTGGGCCTTGGTCAATTTTAGCATTCCAAATGACAATCAAATACTTTCTTTTAACAATCTTTCTTATACTGCATTACAACTTTTATAGTTCCATTAAGATTTAGAAAGCAACAGGGTCTGGCAGTGGTGCAGCACATCCAGTCTTGAACAAATACTGAGAGAAGGGAGGTTTACCAAAAACAAAAAAAAAGTACAGGACATGGTTTTCACATTTGTCATTATAAACTTCACTCTATGTAACGTATATTACCAACTTCGATCAGTTTTACCAGAGGAGATTTGATCGTATCTCAAAGAGTGTTTCAGTAGTTAAATGTAATTGTTTCACTGCTGGTTAGAAATAGTAACTCATTTATACTCAATTTATATCTATATTAAATTGAGGTTGGTAGTTCTTATTGTTTAAAAACTAACAAGTAAATAATTTTTAATATAATAAAATAATATTGATATAATATAATAAATATAAATTAGAATAGAATAGATTTTAAAAAACAATTAAAAACTGATGATGTAAAGTTGAAACTGACCGGGTGATGTTTTCCTAGTCAACCTGCCAAACCCTTCCTTGTACAACTTCCAGTCAAACGGATCCTCCCGACAGTATTATAAAGAGCTCGACGATCTTCCCTTCCAACTGAACTCCTTTTCTTCAGAATTGTTCGCTTTAATCCTTCATTTTTCTGAAGATAGAAAGCTGACAAAGTAGTTTTTAAGAATGTTGTTTTCTACCGTGTATCCTAATCATTTC
>JACDJE010000378.1:648703-750455 GCA_016647715.1 Pavo muticus
GGGGGGGGGGAAATGGGTGAGCTAATACTGCTTGGAAGCTTTATCTGTTGTGGGAAGTTTGGGGTAAGAAGTATCCTCTATTGGTGATATTTATTTTATCCCTTCAGGCAAAAAAAGAGTGCAGTAACATCTTGTGTAGTATTTTGCCTCTTCAGTGTTTTGTGCATTTCATGGGGGGAGCAATCCCTTTCTGTATGTTTAACTAACTACATTCATTAACTTAATTGCTTAACTCTCCAGTCTGCAAAGTAAAGTGAACTAATGCTTGCGTTAACTTAAAGTCCTCAGGAGCAACTTTACATTCCTTACCTTCCAGCACTTCATAGTCAAACGCTAACAGGTCTATTGGAGTAGCGTACTTGCTGGCGTAGTTCTGCTGGGCACCTGTTAAGAACGCTCGTGTGAAGAAGAATCCTGAAATCCAGAAGACAGGCGGCATTCCATTTTCATACCGCATCTGCAGCAGCAGAAGAGAGATGAGGGAGCGGGGAAGCATCTGTTTTTTTGTAGCATTTAAAAAGCAACTTGTACAATAAACAACCCAAGTAATTTCTGCTTTTGTGCATTCAGGTCTGACTCTTCTCTTTCAGAAAGCAGTGGTATTTTTGGCACTGCTCAGCAACAACTAAAATACTGCTGCGTTATATGAAAGTTGTTTTTCTCCTAGAGCCAACAGTAAGAAGAAAATAACGCTATCCCAGATGAAACCAGAACTTATACAAAGGCACACTTTAGTGTTCATGGTCTCATAGTCACGTGAAGGTTGGTGGCCCTACCCATGGCAGTGGGGTTGGAGATTCACAATCCTCAAAGTCCCTTCTAACCCTGGCCATTGTGTGATGAAGTACAGCCAAAGAGATCAACACTTAATTAAAAAGACCTGTAGCAAATGGACTTCAGAAGGCCAATTCTGTCATCCAGTGCTGCTGGGACTAGTGACAATACAAAACGGGTGCACAAATAAGCTAAACATTATATGCCAGTTACTCAGTATAAACGATGTGTGTCAGCTTACAGAGCCACCCCCTGACAGCGAAAGCCAAATATTAGAAGTAGCATTGAAGGACTGAGCGTAAATGGAGTGTGCTTACCTGTAGGACCTTGAGAGTACTAAAGAAATCATTCCTGTATCTGCCCCGAGGCTTGAGGCTCAGATAGGACTTACTCATCCAAAGCCCTGGAATTTTGCTTTTCAAAATGTTGTTTACCACTTCTTCCAGTTCAGCCGACATGACTACTAGCCTGTAAAACAAAGGACAGATGGCAGAATACTCTGTCATAACAACGTTGCCTTAACACAGCTCTTTCTAGAACAGATCTTACAAGCTGTAGCTGACTCAGGAGCTGCAGTAAAAACACAAAAGAGGGAAGAGAAGGCGATGTGAGGAATGACGGGAGGAAAAGAAGAGGAGGAAGAAGTGAGGGATGGAAAGAAGGAAGGAGAGAGCGGGGGGAGGAAGGAAAGGGGAGAAAAAAGGGGGCAAGAAAGGAGAGAGTGGGGGGAGGAGGGAAAAGGAAGGAAATGGGGGNAATGGAATGGAATGGAATGGAATGGAATGGAATGGAATGGAATGGAATGGAATGGAATGGAATGGAATGGAATGGAATGGAATGGAATGGAATGGAATGGAATGGAATGGAATGGAATGGAATGGAATGGAATGGAATGGAATGGAATGGAATGGAATGGAATGGAATGGAATGGAATGGAATGGAATGGAATGGAATGGAATGGAATGGAATGGAATGGAATGGAATGGAATGGAATGGAATGGAATGGAATGGAATGGAATGGAATGGAATGGAATGGAATGGAATGGAATGGAATGGAATGGAATGGAATGGAATGGAATGGAATGGAATGGAATGGAATGGAATGGAATGGAATGGAATGGAATGGAATGGAATGGAATGGAATGGAATGGAATGGAATGGAATGGAATGGAATGGAATGGAATGGAATGGAATGGAATGGAATGGAATGGAATGGAATGGAATGGAATGGAATGGAATGGAATGGAATGGAATGGAATGGAATGGAATGGAATGGAATGGAATGGAATGGAATGGAATGGAATGGAATGGAATGGAATGGAATGGAATGGAATGGAATGGAATGGAATGGAATGGAATGGAATGGAATGGAATGGAATGGAATGGAATGGAATGGAATGGAATGGAATGGAATGGAATGGAATGGAATGGAATGGAATGGAATGGAATGGAATGGAATGGAATGGAATGGAATGGAATGGAATGGAATGGAATGGAATGGAATGGAATGGAATGGAATGGAATGGAATGGAATGGAATGGAATGGAATGGAATGGAATGGAATGGAATGGAATGGAATGGAATGGAATGGAATGGAATGGAATGGAATGGAATGGAATGGAATGGAATGGAATGGAATGGAATGGAATGGAATGGAATGGAATGGAATGGAATGGAATGGAATGGAATGGAATGGAATGGAATGGAATGGAATGGAATGGAATGGAATGGAATGGAATGGAATGGAATGGAATGGAATGGAATGGAATGGAATGGAATGGAATGGAATGGAATGGAATGGAATGGAATGGAATGGAATGGAATGGAATGGAATGGAATGGAATGGAATGGAATGGAATGGAATGGAATGGAATGGAATGGAATGGAATGGAATGGAATGGAATGGAATGGAATGGAATGGAATGGAATGGAATGGAATGGAATGGAATGGAATGGAATGGAATGGAATGGAATGGAATGGAATGGAATGGAATGGAATGGAATGGAATGGAATGGAATGGAATGGAATGGAATGGAATGGAATGGAATGGAATGGAATGGAATGGAATGGAATGGAATGGAATGGAATGGAATGGAATGGAATGGAATGGAATGGAATGGAATGGAATGGAATGGAATGGAATGGAATGGAATGGAATGGAATGGAATGGAATGGAATGGAATGGAATGGAATGGAATGGAATGGAATGGAATGGAATGGAATGGAATGGAATGGAATGGAATGGAATGGAATGGAATGGAATGGAATGGAATGGAATGGAATGGAATGGAATGGAATGGAATGGAATGGAATGGAATGGAATGGAATGGAATGGAATGGAATGGAATGGAATGGAATGGAATGGAATGGAATGGAATGGAATGGAATGGAATGGAATGGAATGGAATGGAATGGAATGGAATGGAATGGAATGGAATGGAATGGAATGGAATGGAATGGAATGGAATGGAATGGAATGGAATGGAATGGAATGGAATGGAATGGAATGGAATGGAATGGAATGGAATGGAATGGAATGGAATGGAATGGAATGGAATGGAATGGAATGGAATGGAATGGAATGGAATGGAATGGAATGGAATGGAATGGAATGGAATGGAATGGAATGGAATGGAATGGAATGGAATGGAATGGAATGGAATGGAATGGAATGGAATGGAATGGAATGGAATGGAATGGAATGGAATGGAATGGAATGGAATGGAATGGAATGGAATGGAATGGAATGGAATGGAATGGAATGGAATGGAATGGAATGGAATGGAATGGAATGGAATGGAATGGAATGGAATGGAATGGAATGGAATGGAATGGAATGGAATGGAATGGAATGGAATGGAATGGAATGGAATGGAATGGAATGGAATGGAATGGAATGGAATGGAATGGAATGGAATGGAATGGAATGGAATGGAATGGAATGGAATGGAATGGAATGGAATGGAATGGAATGGTCCCAACCCACATTCACCGTGGTTTTTCTGTCTTACCTTTATTGCCTTCTGTATGTTCACACTCAGGATAACCCCCGTGACTACATGAACAACGCTGCTGGTTTATTTTGCATTGCTACCACATTTCCAAGACTACAGCAAGAAGCAAAGTCAATAACTTCAGTTTCAGTACTTAAAATATAGCAAAATTCTAGTTTTATTTCCTTTAAATATATGTGTCTCATTCTTGCAGTAAGTTATTAACATAGAACTATTGTGGCTTTTTTCCTGTATATTTGTTTGTTAGTATTTGCCAATTCCTGACAGAACCACCACTGCCAGTTGCTGGCTGCCTGCTGTCAAAAAACAAAGAACGCTAAGGTCTTTCTCAGTCTTACTATTTCCATTATCTCCTGCTCCCTACATTCTGCTCTTCTCCATTTTTGCTATGAGACTAACAGGAACTACAGATTGTACGTGGCTTATAAATTCATGTGATACTGGCCAAATAATTTGATTACTTGAAAGCTGGGGAGAGCAGAAGACATGAACCGACTGTACAATCACAGAAGCTGTTTCCTTAGGAAGGTAAAAAAGGAAAAATAAAAGGTTACCCTTAAAATATTCTCATAGTAATCATTTCACCAGAATGAATATACAAAACATTAAGACACAGTAAAAACTGAATTAAAAGAATCTAAAAGTAGTCATATGGAAATACAGGAGAAAACTATTTAAGTAGGTATTTGTCTTTTAGTCTTTTTGCATACCTGAGTAAGAAGAATGTTGTCAAAAAACAGCTGTGTTTCTGATTGATCCTTGGTAATGTCGGCATTTGCATTCATTCCAAATATCTCTGGAGAAGGATTCTGCGGGAGCGTCTTTGTATATTCAATATAGCTTTGGTGCTGGAAAAAGTAAAAAAGGGTGTCACTTGAAAAGCAGAAGAGACCAAACAGCTCACGACAGGCCCCAAGCTATATTTCAAAGCTCTCCTTGTGGACAGTATCTAAATTAAGATGCTATATAAACAAACAGATGTAGACAAGAGCTGACTGCACCTCTCCAATTCCTTTCATCCATTTGCCTCTGAAATCAAGATTGCCCTTCATGAAATACGCCTTGGCATTTTTTGGACAGCTGTTGCTAAAGACTCCAGACCCTTTCTGAGCCCTCTGCTAGCTGAGCTGCCCTGTAGGTAGGCAGCTATTTTTAATTCCACTGCTTTCAGATACTTACATCTCCTTCAGAAGGAACTAAGTAAAGGCCACTTGAGTCAAATTTATAATCTCTATTTATAATTATTTCTGATGAGAAGAACATGTTCAGAACACTACGGAGCGTACGGCGATCCCATTCATCAGTGACTCTGCCACCGTAGTTACACTCCCCGGTCATATAGCTAAGGGCATCATATGGTACCTCCTAGAGAAATTAAGAACCGTGTGAGCTACAGCCTAGCACTTAACCTGACAGCCACATTAGTATTCTTGTAATCTAATTCTAAGTCACCAGAATTCTCTCAGCATACTTTAGAAACTGTTATTTATCACCGATAGTTCATGCTTGTACCACCGATCTCCTCATCTTCAGCTACTACAGGAAGCCATCAAATCAACCACCATTTGTTCTACTTTACAAGAATAATAGCTTTAAAAAATATATGTATATATATATATCCATGCCAATGCACATGGAAGTCCCTGAGTACACATTTATGAAAAACTTAACCACAAAGATCGGTACTTGTTCAGCTACACGTTACTTCAAAGTATTTACGTATGCTGTCACAGGTCAATAGCTATGCTATGTTCACAGTCCTCAGGCCTGCAGTGAACAATTTATGTGTGCTTTCCGGCAAGCTTCTTGGCTTGTTTTGCTTTTAAGGAAGTTAAAAAAAAAAAAAACACATGATAAAAATATTAAGGTTAGGAGCAGCTTAAGAGCAAGGGGGGGGGAAGAAATTATGGGGATAAGAGATAAATTCTCATCAGAAATTCTTATCATAAGGACCACGATAGAGAAAACCTGCTGGATGATATGTATGGAGCAACCTAGTAACTATATGCAAAGCATTAAGACTTCAAGAAGAAAAAGGCCTCCCTCCTTGCTAGGCACTGTATTTGCTTATAAGACGCCATACAAGAGGACATTCCACACACATGCAGTCGACTCCCCTAAACCACCCACATTCCGTACACTGCTTGCTCATTCTGTATCACTTTACATATTAACCATACCAATAACCAAAAATACACCAGGCTGACAGAGGTTTGACAATAACACCCCTAGCCGTAACTTTAAAGAGTTCTGGCTATAGTAGTTAGCTCAGGATGCTGAAACACAAACAAGTGCCATGTATTGCTAGCCAAGTCCAAAGACTCTTGGAGAAAATGCTGCTTAGCTCAGCGAATGAATAAATAGTCAGTTGTGCTAAGTTTACACAAATCAAGCTCGTGATTAATCTGCAGTACTCTGGAGTCCAATATTATCCCTATGACTAAGTAAGTAACAGTTCGTGCCTGTTTTAGTGTGACGGTTCACAGCTTGCAACGACATCTCCGAGAGCTGAAGCCACAGCATCTACCTTGAGACAGAGTAGGATTCACACAAAGGAGGCAACAATATGGAACATACTCTGCTACATTCTGCACAGCAGAAAGTCTAAATTGCAACCTGAAAGTTCCCCATGTAAATTACATGCTGATCACGACACGCTAACCTCTTAAAATCGATGTCATTCATGCTGCTGCAAATAGACTTTCACTGCTCAGTCACAGGCCCCTACTAAACGGCTGCCAAGGGAATGCTCGGCTGCCTTGGTACATGCGCTCACTGCTCTAGGCAGTGCGTGAAAAGCACGCTCGGGGCTCGGGAGGGTTGCTGTACCTCATACTGGTGGAGGAAGATGTGCAGCTGCTGCACGCTGATGCGCAGATCGGTCTCGTTGAACTCATACGGAATGTTCCAACCCAGCGGCCCAAACTTCCGCCTTTCTTGCACCAGCAAATGGAAGAAACAGAGGCCATACAGCAATGTCTTGAACTCAGCCCTAAAAACAAATACAATTACATTACTAATTAATATGTGCTTGGAAGAGTTTCATTTTTCCTCCTGCCCTGTGCACAGCAGCGCTCTCTCTGACTCCCTCAAACCCAACAGCTCCTGCCTCACTAACATACCGTTTGTGATTCACGGGCAGCTTCTTTTTCTTCTGGCATACAACAGCCGTCAGCAGGAATTCATCACATTGTCTAACACTTGGCTTTACAAATATTCTTTTAAGCCACTGTGACACCTCAAAGCAGTTTTATTTTTAGAGCTAGCCACCCATGTGTGTAAGATGCGTGCCATTCAGTCAACTACAAGACCTTATAAATTCTTTTTACACTGTTGTATTATAAAATGCGGTTCAGACAACATTCCAGTGTTCTTTCTCAGTAAAGATTTCAGGCTCTTAAAGAAACGTGCTGGTAAGAAGCTTAGGTTTGGTTTGCTTGCAATCGAGAACATTTTAGCAAGGAATAACAACTCATTTAAAAGAACTATGCTATCATAGAAAAGTAACATCAAGTATTTTTCAGTCAAAGAAGCTTGCACACAGAAATCTAATCCTAAAAACAGCGGTTTCTAAGTCTTAATAAAGGCGGTAAGAATTTGGAAGGGCATTTACATAAGAATTCTATCAATTACACTGGCCATCACAGGTCAACAGAACAACCAGTTATTTTGCATTTCAGATAAAAGCCGTGCTAAAACAACCTTGCAGATTTGTAACAAGCGCAGTATTTGCCATTACGTTTTTGTTCAAGAGCCATATTATTAATACTGTGCCAAGAAATAACCGCCAAAGGAGTAGGAGATAAGCAGTAAAATAAAAATGATCTTTTCTTTGCTGCTACTAATCGAAAGTAGTTCCATTGGAACAACTATTTAATTTGGTACATTTTTTCCCCCGAAGCTAACATACACAGTCACGGTCTTCTTTAACTGCTTCACAAAGTAACACCACCGCCGCATTACTAACCATTTTTTTGCAGCTCTTAAAGAAGTTAGGGTCAGATATCGGATCCATCAGGTACGAACGAATTATATTGGCCCGTAAACCTTTTGGTGCTTCGTTAGTCATTTTCACTCCATTCTGAAGTACGGACACCGGAAACGTGGGAGACGGGTAACTGGTGAGCCAGATTCTGAAATCTGGATGCGTTGTGTCAGGGTTAAGCTCCTACAATAAACGCATATAAAAGCAACTGGAAGAAATGATAGACTAATATACATCTCCACTGTTATTATTAAAGCAATTTTTTTGGAGGGAGTTGAAAAATATACCAGTCCAATGTTTAATTTCTTAAATGCTTGCAAGTGAAGACGGTAAGGTTCACAGTTACGACAATTTCCATTTCACCGGACACTGGAGCAGGTTTCAAGGCTCCAGAATTTTGAGCTAAAACTTGCTCTCTGGCTGTGGAAAACATGAACAGAAATGAAAGCAGACTCTGCACCTCAACAGCAACACAACGTGCACTTGACACATTTACCGTTCTATAGCTCTTCTCACAAGTGCATCAGAAATGTATTAAGTATACTAGCAAAGGGTAAGCAAGAAATGTACTATAGTACATTTCTTTGGAAACCTGTAGCTGTTCAAGTGTCAAATTCTTCAGCATACTGCTTTTCTGCAGCAACAGACACACAAAGAAAGCTCTCAGCCTAAGGAGGCGGCTGTAGCGCTCGATTTACCATTCAAGAAATAGGCCCCATCCGCAGTATTTGCAGGCTCTTCCTACTGCAGTAGGCAAAAAGGACAAAGAACAAACACGGTGATTCTAGGTAATTAATGGAAATCATCATGAAGTACAGTAAGCTGCCTATACAGATCAGACATACTTTCAAAAGCACGGCAAAGATAATAGTTATTTCTACCTCACAGACTCTTTCCAGCGTTGGCATCCACGAGCTTGCTAGATGGCAGTTCTGCATAACTATCCACGTTCCATCCTTTACTGCCTTCTCTATCATTTTCATGGCTTCTGGGCCTTGGCCTTGACCAAGCGACAGTGAACTAAGCTTCACATCACCGTATCCCTGCATATACAAAGCACGCTATAAGTAAGAGAAATATTGTAGTAATACAACACATTTTCTGCTATGAGTGTTCACATACATACGTCTTCTTGAAATACTCCATGTATTATGTATTTTAAAACACAGTTTAAAGCATTTATTCGCGTGACTCCAGTTGACTAAAACCTCTCATCTATCATATGCCAGTAAAAGGCAACTTCCAACTACACTTGCATTTAATTCTGAGCTTTACAGTTCTGGCAGCCACAAAATACTCCTGAAAACAGGACACTCTTTAGGGATGCAGACTACCTGCTATAAAATGCAGGATGCATTTACAGCTCAGCGGCTGGAAAGTTGATGCCTGTCACTCTCAACAGCAAAAAATTCTAGCGCTCACAGGCAAGCGGTGCAGGAAATATATCTGACCAAAACCTAGCAGCTTTAAATTGAAAATTCACTTCTACAGAAGTACTGCTTTTGTTTGTTTGTTTTAAATGCCACAATACTAACAGTCAATACAGGCAAAAATCCACATTTGAATTCTGCAGTGTAAATACCACCCAAGATCCTAAGATCCTGTATTGCTACACTGTCCATCAGTTAAGTCACGTACGCTTATTAGGAAAAAAAACCAAAAACATATTACGCTTATTAGAAAAAACATCCTTTTCAGGTATGATTCCTTACAATGGAAGTTAAAGCCATTTTCTTTTTTNCGTCTTTGTATATTCAATATAGCTTTGGTGCTGGAAAAAGTAAAAAAGGGTGTCACTTGAAAAGCAGAAGAGACCAAACAGCTCACGACAGGCCCCAAGCTATATTTCAAAGCTCTCCTTGTGGACAGTATCTAAATTAAGATGCTATATAAACAAACAGATGTAGACAAGAGCTGACTGCACCTCTCCAATTCCTTTCATCCATTAGCCTCTGAAATCAAGATTGCCCTTCATGAAATACGCCTTGGCATTTTTTGGACAGCTGTTGCTAAAGACTCCAGACCCTTTCTGAGCCCTCTGCTAGCTGAGCTGCCCTGTAGGTAGGCAGCTATTTATAATTCCACTGCTTTCAGATACTTACATCTCCTTCAGAAGGAACTAAGTAAAGGCCACTTGAGTCAAATTTATAATCTCTATTTATAATAATTTCTGATGAGAAGAACATGTTCAGAACACTACGGAACGTACGGCGATCCCATTCATCAGTGACTCTGCCACCGTAGTTACACTCCCCGGTCATATAGCTAAGGGCATCATATGGTACCTCCTAGAGAAATTAAGAACCGTGTGAGCTACAGCCTAGCACTTAACCTGACAGCCACATTAGTATTCTTGTAATCTAATTCTAAGTCACCAGAATTCTCTCAGCATACTTTAGAAACTGTTATTTATCACCGATAGTTCATGCTTGTACCACCGATCTCCTCATCTTCAGCTACTACAGGAAGCCATCAAATCAACCACCATTTGTTCTACTTTACAAGAATAATAGCTTTAAAAAATATATGTATATATATATATCCATGCCAATGCACATGGAAGTCCCTGAGTACACATTTATGAAAAACTTAACCACAAAGATCGGTACTTGTTCAGCTACACGTTACTTCAAAGTATTTACGTATGCTGTCACAGGTCAATAGCTATGCTATGTTCACAGTCCTCAGGCCTGCAGTGAACAATTTATGTGTGCTTTCCGGCAAGCTTCTTGGCTTGTTTTGCTTTTCAGAACGTTTAAAAACAAACAAACACACACGTGATTAAAATATTAAGGTTAGCAGCAGCTTAAGAGCAAGAGGGGGGGGGAAGAAATTATGGGGTTAAGAGATAAATTCTCATCAGAAATTCATATCATAAGGACTGCGATAGAGAAAACCTGCTGGAAAAAAAATGTATGGGGCAACCTAGTAACTATATGCAAAGCATTAAGACTTCAAGAAGAAAAAGACCTCCCTCCTTGCTAGGCACTGTATTTGCTTATAAGACACCATACGAGAGGACATTCCACACACATGCAGTCGACTCCCCTAAACCACCCACATTCCATACACTGCTTGCTCATTCTGTATCACTTTACATATTAACCATACCAATAACCAAAAATACACCAGGCTGACAGAGGTTTGACAATAACACCCCTAGCCGTAACTTTAAAGAGTTCTGGCTATAGTAGTTAGCTCAGGATGCTGAAACACAAACAAGTGCCATGTATTGCTAGCCAAGTCCAAAGACTCTTGGAGAAAATGCTGCTTAGCTCAGCGAATGAATAAATAGTCAGTTGTGCTAAGTTTACACAAATCAAGCTCGTGATTAATCTGCGGTACTCTGGAGTCCAATATTATCCCTATGACTAAGTAAGTCACAGTTCGTGCCTGTTTTAGTGTGACGGTTCACAGCTTGCAACGACATCTCCGAGAGCTGAAGCCACAGCATCTACCTTGAGACAGAGTAGGATTCACACAAAGGAGGCAACAATATGGAACATACTCTGCTACATTCTGCACAGCAGAAAGTCTAAATTGCAACCTGAAAGTTCCCCATGTAAATTACATGCTGATCACGACACGCTAACCTCTTAAAATCGATGTCATTCATGCTGCTGCAAATAGACTTTCACTGCTCAGTCACAGGCCCCTACTAAACGGCTGCCAAGGGAATGCTCGGCTGCCTTGGTACATGCGCTCACTGCTCTAGGCAGTGCGTGAAAAGCACGCTCGGGGCTCGGGAGGGTTGCTGTACCTCCTACTGGTGGAGGAAGATGTGCAGCTGCTGCACGCTGATGCGCAGATCGGTCTCGTTGAACTCATACGGAATGTTCCAACCCAGCGGCCCAAACTTCCGCCTTTCTTGCACCAGCACATGGAAGAAGCAGAGGCCATACAGCAATGTCTTGAACTCAGCCCTAAAAACAAATACAATTACATTGCTAATTAATATGTGCTTGGAAGAGTTTCATTTTTCCTCCTGCCCTGTGCACAGCAGCGCTCTCTCTGACTCCCTCAAACCCAACAGCTCCTGCCTCACTAACATACCGTTTGTGATTCACGGGCAGCTTCTTTTTCTTCTGGCATACAACAGCCGTCAGCAGGAATTCATCACATTGTCTAACACTTGGCTTTACAAATATTCTTTTAAGCCACTGTGACACCTCAAAGCAGTTTTATTTTTAGAGCTAGCCACCCATGTGTGTAAGATGCGTGCCATTCAGTCAACTACAAGACCTTATAAATTCTTTTTACACTGTTGTATTATAAAATGCGGTTCAGACAACATTCCAGTGTTCTTTCTCAGTAAAGATTTCAGGCTCTTAAAGAAACGTGCTGGTAAGAAGCTTAGGTTTGGTTTGCTTGCAATCGAGAACATTTTAGCAAGGAATAACAACTCATTTAAAAGAACTATGCTATCGTAGGAAAGTAACATCAAGTATTTTTCAGTCAAAGAAGCTTGCACACAGAAATCTAATCCTAAAAACAGCGGTTTCTAAGTCTTAATAAAGGCGGTAAGAATTTGGAAGGGCATTTACATAAGAATTCTATCAATTACACTGGCCATCACAGGTCAACAGAACAACCAGTTATTTTGCATTTCAGATAAAAGCCGTGCTAAAACAACCTTGCAGATTTGTAACAAGCGCAGTATTTGCCATTACGTTTTTGTTCAAGAGCCATATTATTAATACTGTGCCAAGAAATAACCGCCAAAGGAGTAGGAGATAAGCAGTAAAATAAAAATGATCTTTTCTTTGCTGCTACTAATCGAAAGTAGTTCCATTGGAACAACTATTTAATTTGGTACATTTTTTCCCCCGAAGCTAACATACACAGTCACGGTCTTCTTTAACTGCTTCACAAAGTAACACCACCGCCGCATTACTAACCATTTTTTTGCAGCTCTTAAAGAAGTTAGGGTCAGATATCGGATCCATCAGGTACGAACGAATTATATTGGCCCGTAAACCTTTTGGTGCTTCGTTAGTCATTTTCACTCCATTCTGAAGTACGGACACCGGAAACGTGGGAGACGGGTAACTGGTGAGCCAGATTCTGAAATCTGGATGTGTTGTGTCAGGGTTAAGCTCCTACAATAAACGCATATAAAAGCAACTGGAAGAAATGATAGACTAATATACATCTCCACTGTTATTATTAAAGCAATTTTTTTGGAGGGAGTTGAAAAATATACCAGTCCAATGTTTAATTTCTTAAATGCTTGCAAGTGAAGACGGTAAGGTTCACAGTTACGACAATTTTCATTTCACCGGACACTGGAGCAGGTTTCAAGGCTCCAGAATTTTGAGCTAAAACTTGCTCTCTGGCTGTGGAAAACATGAACAGAAATGAAAGCAGACTCTGCACCTCAACAGCAACACAACGTGCACTTGACACATTTACCGTTCTATAGCTCTTCTCACAAGTGCATCAGAAATGTTTTAAGTATACTAGCAAAGGGTAAGCAAGAAATGTACTCTAGTACATTTCTTTGGAAACCTGTAGCTGTTCAAGTGTCAAATTCTTCAGCATACTGCTTTTCTGCAGCAACAGACACACAAAGAAAGCTCTCAGCCTAAGGAGGCGGCTGTAGCGCTCGATTTACCATTCAAGAAATAGGCCCCATCCGCAGTATTTGCAGGCTCTTCCTACTGCAGTAGGCAAAAAGGACAAAGAACAAACACGGTGATTCTAGGTAATTAATGGAAATCATCATGAAGTACAGTAAGCTGCCTATACAGATCAGACATACTTTCAAAAGCACGGCAAAGATAATAGTTATTTCTACCTCACAGACTCTTTCCAGCGTTGGCATCCACGAGCTTGCTAGATGGCAGTTCTGCATAACTATCCACGTTCCATCCTTTACTGCCTTCTCTATCATTTTCATGGCTTCTGGGCCTTGGCCTTGACCAAGCGACAGTGAACTAAGCTTCACATCACCGTATCCCTGCATATACAAAGCACGCTATAAGTAAGAGAAATATTGTAGTAATACAACACATTTTCTGCTATGAGTGTTCACATACATACGTCTTCTTGAAATACTCCATGTATTATGTATTTTAAAACACAGTTTAAAGCATTTATTCGCGTGACTCCAGTTGACTAAAACCTCTCATCTATCATTTGCCAGTAAAAGGCAACTTCCAACTACACTTGCATTTAATTCTGAGCTTTACAGTTCTGGCAGCCACAAAATACTCCTGAAAACAGGACGCTCTTTAGGGATGCAGACTACCTGCTATAAAATGCAGGATGCATTTACAGCTCAGCGGCTGGAAAGTTGATGCCTGTCACTCTCAACAGCAAAAAATGCTAGCGCTCACAGGCAAGCGGTGCAGGAAATATATCTGACCAAAACCTAGCAGCTTTAAATTGAAATTCACTTCTACAGAAGTACTGCTTTTGTTTGTTTGTTTTAAATGCCACAATACTAACAGTCAATACTGGCAAAAATCCACATTTGAATTCTGCAGTGTAAATACCACCCAAGATCCTAAGATCCTGTATTGCTACACTGTCCATCAGTTAAGTCACGTACGCTTATTAGGAAAAAAAACCAAAAACATATTACGCTTATTAGAAAAAACATCCTTTTCAGGTATGATTCCTTACAATGGAAGTTAAAGCCATTTTCTTTTTTTTTTTTTTTCCCCTCCATTTTCTGTTTGAGATTACACGAGCTAATTAAATAGATCAGGACATCACAGCATTATAGAACGTGCCAAAATATTTCACGTTAAAAATAATTGCAAACAATAGACAAACGCTTCCTAAAAACAGTCCACCTGCATTATTTCCTGTTTTGTGTTAAGGAGAACCATGAGATCAGTTTCAACATGTTTTTAGGAGCCTAGGAACAGGTTTCTGAGCTTACTTCAGCATTTCAACTTTTCCTTAAATAGCTGTTCATACAGACATGCAGGCACACACACAAATACATCATCTACCTTAAAAAAGCCTGAAGGTATTACAATACCTGGTCGTCAGCAAACTTCACGAGCGCGGCCCTAGGGTCCGCTCCAGGAGAAAGTACAAATATCAGTGGTGCACAAGAGTGGCTGTCAGAAAATGCACTCAACAAATCAAATGGAGGTGGCTCAATAAATTGACGGCCCAGATGGTGAACGATGAATTCCTGCACCATTGGTATTATCTCAAAACAGGAAAAATAGAATCTGAATGCCCTATTTATATGTAACTATTAACACACTGCTTTCAACAGTTTAATATAAATAACAAGGAGAGTACTACTACATAGAAAATTAAACATCAGTTCAGTCTCAAAGAAGTGATTTAGTATGCGTAAAGTGAGGGCTAAATAGTCTCGTAGTGAAAACATGCTCTGAGAAGATTGAAATTAGAAGCGACCCTTGGTATTATTTCTGCCCTGTAGCTGAACAGAATAATGTGCTGGTATAAAAACCTAGAATTCTTCCTACACACGCTCCATTTGTATCACAGAGATTTCAGTTTTCAAACCTCCTAATTGAGCTTGTTTCAAAATGGATAGCATCTTGGCTTAGTAAACTGTTGCATACAACAGTATACTCCTTGCTAGTCTTTTATTTTCCTAATGAATTTAAGCAAATGCAGTACCAAAAATGACACACAATTTATAAAAAGTAAGTTTGAAACTTTGACTCTATAAACACTTAAAAATACATTTCTCCTATATGCCACCATTTGTTTTATTTCTTTTCTTTTAAGGTCTGGTGTACCTTAAAACACACTCTGAATATTGCATAATTACCATTTCACCATTAAAGACCTCCAACAGTATCAGCAAACACAGTATAAGATTTTTTCTCTGAATGTAAAAACCAAGAAAAACTAAACATTTCAAAAACATCAGTGATAATTCAACCATTTTTCATCACAATCATTGTATGCTTAATTGCATCAATATAAACTATACATAAAATTGCTAAATTTCTATTAGCTTTTCACTTATCTTTTCAACATTTCAATTATAAACAAAATATACTTATAAACATAGCTACAAAATATAAACATAATTTCTTTCAGTTAATAGATAGTATGAGAGACTACATACCTGAGACAGAAAACAACAACAGGTTCTATTCTCAAATCTCACACTCCTACCCTCCCATGTGTTCTCAATTTAAAGCCCCTCTGCTTTACAGGTGCAATGTGTCAGCAATTAGTAAAGTACCTTAAATTGAAGAACAAGAAAGGGGGGAGCTCTAAGCTATACTCCTTGCAGATTTTATAGATGGAGGTGCTTTTGAAAGAGCTTGTTTCAGCTTTAAAGCTTTTGATTGATTTTAAAGAGATGTATGACTATGAAAACCGCTTAAAAACCTTCGCCAATTGGCCTTTTGTAAAGAACTGCAAGTGCACTCCAGAGAACGTAAGTCTGAAAATGCATGC
The DNA here is from genome assembly GCA_016647715.1 of Pavo muticus. Classification (NCBI taxonomy): domain Eukaryota; kingdom Metazoa; phylum Chordata; class Aves; order Galliformes; family Phasianidae; genus Pavo; species Pavo muticus. The sequence continues at coordinate 664,884 of JACDJE010000378.1, forward strand.
TTTAACTACATCTTATTTTTGGTATACTGTGACTAAATATCAAGTTTCTTATGTTAGCGTGTTCACATTCAGTAGAAGTTGTGAGCTTCTACTTGGCCTGAGATGACAAGGTGAATGCTCCGTCTTCTCTTTCCTCTGAGTTACTGTAGCAGGATGACTGCAAGTTCACGTGCTTAGTTCACCAGTCTAAATTTAACTTATATTTGTAACTTAGAGTGAGCTTTTTGTATTACATGATGTTTCTGCTTGCAGGTTCTTGTTTCAGAGATCAGCCTAAAAGAAAATTCTACCTCATCCAGCAGGAAGAATGAAGTAGCAGATTGATTAATACTTTAATCAGAAGTGAAAATCATCTTAGTTTTAGGAAACTTAATGCTTATGTCTTCGCAGACTTCAACTTAAGCACTGAGGAGACCGTGCTTCTGTTTTGGCACATGTATCAAACATCTGGGCTAGATGTCAGCTAAGCCATGCTGAAGGAGTTGTCTCAGATGTATATCTCAATAACTGAAACCAACTTGTATTTTCACTTTCGCACCAGATGTGATTCTAAACTGACAGGAAAATGTAGTACTCTACTCACACGGTTCATATTTAAGGGATTTCTGTGGTCGCAGCCTTATGCTATGTTTTTTTCTGGAAAATAAACATATATATATTTGTGGCTACAGCAGATCTCACGCACTGCTAGTGGAATGCTTGTGTATGTCCGCTACATAATCGCTGAAATAGCAAGGGTACTCCGGTAGCCTGCTAACGTAACAACTATGCAGAAACCTGTTTGCTAGACTAGACTATTCCTTGTTCCTTTCCTAGTTGATTTGCCTGCTTGCACTTCTCCCTCTTAAAACTCATTTTTCAGCTTGTTCTGTGCTGATAGATACAGAGGGGAAAGATGTTTTTCTAAGTTTTCTGGAACAGTTTGACGTGAGCACAAGCTGTGTGTTGGATGAAGTTCTAAACTTCTGAACTGTTTCTCGCAGATGGCAAAAGCAGGCTTTATCCACTGTCCAAGTGCAAATGAACCAGATGTGGCAAAATGTTTCTTTTGCTTGATAGAACTGGAGGGCTGGGAACCAGATGATGACCCGTGGTAAGCACAAGTGTAACAATGTTCTTGAAGTATTTCTCTAAATATTGTTGACAACTTCCCCTTATTTGTTGCAAAATGAACAACTTTTCTAGCATTTCACCAAACTGAAGCCTACTGAAAACTTATCATACCTTATACCTTGAAATACTTTTTAATTATACTCCGTACAGATTTTCATTTCTCTTTTTGCTTCCAAAGATAATGTTTTTAATTCAGCAAGCAGAAGATAGGTTCTGTCAATGTTGTAAAGTCAGTCGAGATCTTGCCTTGTACTCTTTATCGCTCACAGTTCACGTGACTAGTTTTTATCTGTCATCTGCTGAAATGTACTTCAGATGTTATCTGTAAAGTACCTCCTCTACTCACAGATAGAAATACTAAAGAGACCTGTCCAGTCGTTACATCTCTTGAAGTGTAACTTTCCTGGTTTTAAAACCTGTTCTTGGCTTACGCTACAGGGAGGAGCACGCCAAACGTCGTAGCTGTGGCTTTCTATCTCTAACTAAGCAGTTTGACGACCTGACGATGGAGGAGTACTACACGCTGGAGATGGCACGGCTAAGAATCTTCCTTGTAAGTGTTAACCAATTAATCTTAAAATGCAAAACTAGACTGTTTAAAGGAAAAAAACCATTTCCTTTCTTAAGATGGTTGAACACTAGGAGAGGAATGATGGAGTAAAACCAGAATGGGACTAACTCTGAAGCGATAACTAAAACGCATTATTTGCTAAGCAACCTGCACCTCTATCCTTTCCAAAACCAAGTATATTATCTAGCTTCTGGAATAAAACTTGGTTCCATTAGAATTGTTTGTCCAACAACTCGTTACAGTAGAAAAATATCTTTTATTCCTGGAAACTACAATTAGCAGCTCTATCTTTTCTCAGAAGGGAAGAATACCACAAGTGACAGAACAAAACTTGGTCAGACTGTTGCTTTTTGTCTCTAGCTTTACACAAAATCACTGTCTAATTACGCCGTCAGACTTACAAGCTATTTCAAATGATTCCTAGCTCTCCAGTTCTGATCTCCCCTACAGTATTTGTGCAGGCCATACTGTTGACGTAAACCAAAGCACTTGTAACTGAGCTGTTTTAATTAATGGTCTTTGATATACGATCACTTAATTCTATGGATAATAATAGAGAACGAAGTGAGCTGAACTCCCTGATGGGGCGCGCTTACTGTGCCCCTTATTCTTCATCTAACCCCCTCATGGGTTTGCGCAATCGATCTTTATCTTGCTGATAATGTCCAATACTGAAAACATACCCGGTGGCTGTCAAGATTATACCAAGTAAAAAGAACACTTAAATAGCTACGAATAGGAGCAATCTGCTTGAGTGGGAGCAGTCTGATCTCAAAAGGTGGAGTAAGTGTAAAAAAGGTATTACCTAAATATACCTAAACTAAAACTAAATTGAAGACTCTCTCCCCGATGCGGTTTAAAGCATAGCTAAACAATGGGCTCACAACTTAGACGTATGCTAAATAGACCAAAATATTATCACTGAATTGAACCCCATTGGCAATGCTGGTGGAAGAGCTTATGAATCAGATAGCGATATGCATATGAAGTACCTGACAAACCGCTTTATGCCATTCAGACTGCTGTACTGGTCATCAGAAACACACTTCTAAGCTAGCGTTAGTAGCAGATAAATGAGTTCTTGAGGATCTAAGTTCTGAACCGATCTGAATTGGACAGTTAAGTTACTCATATGAAAATCTCTATCTTCTGCTTCGCTTTAAGTGCAAAACTGGCAGAAGCGTAATAAGCTCCTTCGAAGAAGAAATTGCTGCGACTAGGAAGCGTCTAGTGGATAACTTTGTCTCCAAACATCAATATACACAACAGCCACCGCTGCCTATCCAAGCTGATTCAACTTGGCAACCTTCTGGAAGTTCATACGACCGGTCCAAACAAGTCCAGAAGTGAAGTCTGACTCTGACTTTTTATTTCTCCTCTTTATACGGTAAAAATATTTTTATTCATATGCAAATACTAATATTAAGCTGAATATATTAATATTAAGTTTGAGGAAGTGTAGAGTTTTTTAATAGGCACTCCAGAGTGGAAGTATTTAACTGTTTTACTTCTGTCTTTAACAAAATGTTTTGTCATGGCTAGGTGTGGGCTAATACTAGTCCCAGTAACCTGTGAATATATGAAAAATATATAAGCAAATACTTGTATCCTGCTTTTAGTAGGCTGACTTTTTCAAATAAAGATGAATAATGGTGAGTACCTGTTGCAATCTATGCCATATTCGAGCCTTTGAGCTAGACGCTCAGAACAGTTCTGCATCAAAGTACTTTCCGTAGAACAAAATGGATCTGGGTGCCTGTAGTAATCGCTACTTAACATTCTATGCTACTGTGACATTATCTTCCTAGACCAGTCTAATTGACTATGGATAGTGACATTAAAATAATTATGCAAGCCAAATTGTCAGATGTCATGAAAAAGCCAAGTAGCTGGACTTGTAAGACAACCTTGAGCTGGAAATGCTCAAGAGATTTTGGTGTACAAGCTGAAATGTAACAAAAGCTGAAGGCCTATCCTTATGTGTTAAGAAGACTGTTCGTTATGCTCCCAGTTTTCTGGAAGAGGATGTAGCTGGTCTGGACTAACCAAAGGTAAATTCCATGCTGCACTGTCACGTTCAGCCATAAAAGCTAGGGTAAAGGAGGAGGAGAGAGTATGTTTAGAATGGCATTTATCTTACCATGATTTTTACCTGGTGAACAGACAACCTCTCAGCATGAGTTTTCACTGTCTTACCGTTCCAGTTCTCTCCCCTGTCTCACTGTGAGTAATGAGCAAGTGCCTGCACAGTGCTTAGATGCCTGCTGGGGCTAAACTGCAGCAACTCAGTTGAAATGCTTACTTACAAATTCTTTTGCTTTCTAAAATACAAGTGGAGTTGTTTTTTTAAAGGTGGTAGCCTTGGAACATACCTTGTCAGGTCTCAGACAGCGAATGACAAGCATCCTTTGGAATTCTCTCAACTTTTCTTTCCGCTCTGCAGGAAAATCCTCATGCTGAGGATCCTAAAAACATACATATTTCAGTTATCTCCAGAGCATTTGTGAATTATCAATTATCTTTACTTGATACATCAATTCATGATGTACTTTCTATTAATCTGTGGGAATGGGACTGTTTTTTTTTTTTTTTGGTTTAAAAATGAAGCATTAAACAAGGGGGAAAAAAAACACACCAAATATATTTAGGGAGCTTCTCCTGTAGCAGAGAAGTTAGTCATTCTTAGGGGTTTAAAATATAACAATCCCGGTTCCTTTCTTCTCAAGGAAGAAAGGGCAAGAGACATGAGATACAGGAAACACTACAATATTACATGATAATGAGTATTTAGGCTGCATCTGATTGAAATTGAACAGAAAAAGGAAAGCTGAGTCCACGAAAGCCCCGGAACTTATTTTGTAAGAGGCATATGAACATTCCAGCTATGTTACAGCAGTTACTAGACTGGAATAGCAATAAGCATGTGGTGTATGTTAACTTCCTGAAGTACAGCACTAGCTGGCAACTGGTATTACAGCTGTGCTGGGGAAACTCCTAGGCTTGCTTGTAGAGGGCTGGGCACAGAGGTATGTAGGCAGACCTGTGCTAACTACAGATTCTGAATAACTTTGATTTAGCAAGTCAAGTCACAATGGATCTTGCGTTCTGCGAAGGACCTGGACTCTGACCCTCTCCTTCACCCGATTTCTTAGTACTTAATGCAGCGTTCTGGATTCTAATCTTATTTTTCAATTAATAAATTGGGAAAATAGATTCGTTGCAATGAAAACTCAAACAACTGTTTAAAAGCATAGCTGAAAATATGCTAGTTTGTTATCGCTGAGTAAATTAAGAAACACTAAGGAGCAAAGGTTGCACCGAAGACCGTAATGACTTGTGCTACTGATGAAAATTGCTCATCTCGCCATGAGAAGCAGAGATGCAGAGGTAAACTTCAAGATAAAATCAGCTGGCTGCGGGAGAACAAGTTTCAGTCCCTGTTCTAAGATACAGAGCATAACTTCAGACAAAATACATGGAACTCTCGGAGCAGGGAGATGAAGTCAGGTCTACCCTACTTTTGGAAGCAACCTGAGTTGCAAGAGTAGCAGAAGAAAACGTCGCAAGCTCATCAGAAAACTATTTGACAGCTATATTCGTTGTACGGTTACTTATGACAAGGGGGCTCAAGGTAATTTTGTGCCCTCTTTCTCTTCTGTTCCTACACAAAACTGCCTCTTGCCTGGTTGTGTGTTACTGGAGATAAACTACATTGGTGAAAAGGATGGCCTGTATAGGAGAAAGAATGCTTTCTGAGACCCGTTAACTAGCACTTTTTAACATTCCAGTGCATTCACAAGTATTATTGTTGGAAACGGATACTGAAAGAAAATGTTTTTATAATAATGAGTAAGAGGCCTAGCACCTCTCCCAGATGAAGACAATGACAGACAATGCCATTTCTTTTCATATACCATTCAGGGTTCAGTAACAATGGTCCTAGTTGCAGTCTTACTGAGTTTTAGACTTTTTTTTTTATACCAGTTAACTGATGACCTGACTGTATAGATCTTACTTTTTGAACGTTAATTAAGTGAAGAAACTTCTGTTTATTTCACAGTTTGGCTCTTTGAATGCAGTTAGCTGTCAATATGCGGACCTTGATTCTTTTCTTCTGGAAGTTGGCACCTTTACTTTAAAAAGGTATAATCTTAGAATAGATAGTGAAGTAGTCTCCTCACCCTCTGTTTCAAAGGCTGTAATTCCTCTGTTCAGTTTCCCAACGACTAGTGTTGGTAGATGAACTCAAGCTGTCAACTTAATGTATATATTACATAAATACTAAAATACATTTATTTCTGCTATTTGCCTGTTTCCTGCCATCTGGACAACTGAAGGAACCATATCTGCTTAATTTCTATAAAACTTATCATATGGTTATGAGTATTTCCAACTAAAAATCCTTTAGATTTCCTCTCGGCATCCCTTGAGTCCCTTTGTTAGAGAAAGGATTTCTAAATCATTGCAACTGATAAAAACACAACCTGTTTAAAAAGAGTATAACAGGTCACAGGCTATTTAGCTGTATATTGATATGTTCTCCTCATTTAAGGAAGGGTGAGACAAGTGCTTCACTGAACTAGCGTAAATGGACGCTACGGTTTCAGTGTTGGAAGTGGTTAGGGTCAGGCCCCGTGCTGTTGGGAAAGGGTAGTTTTGAAAATCGTTTGATCAGGAATTGTGTATATGATGAGCGCTCAGTAAATCAAGAAGCAGAAGAGAAGCAGTATGGTAAAAACAAGTGCCCAGAAAAGTTGAAAGTAAGACAAAGAAAGTGCCTAAAAGTGGAGTGTAATTCATTGATGGAGCTTTGATTTTTTTAAGCAGAGAGTAATGAAAATGTAAGAAGAAATCATTCCTGCCTATATGTCGCTCTGGAATAGAACACAGGTCTCCCTAATCCCATTTGAGTGTCTCTACAAAGTAACGGTTGTTTTTGTCATTGTTGTTTTTTAAATTTACCCAGAAAAGCAGAATACCTACATAACAGTACGTCAAAGCATGGTGAACAAACAGATAAACTGATAAAGCAAGAGTGGCTGACTTCAATCTAGCAAATTTCACTATTGCCTTACTTCTGCAGGTTTTGTTATCTTTCCCTGCAGCCCAATTCAAATCATCACCTGCTATTCAGTAGCCACCTGACAAACTGGCAATATCTGCCACTCCACACCATTTGCTTCAATATTTACTGTCACGAATGCGGGAACAGACCCTGTAAAATGACAATACTTTCTTTTCTATGAATAAATATATTCAATGCATTAATTTTCTTATGAAAGAAAGCAGTCAGGAATGTTAACATACTAAGCTGTCATACACAAATTTCCATCCATCTTTAAGTCGCGTAAAATCCTTACGAATGTTTGTGAAGCATGGCAAGTCTTCTAGCTGGCTAATTTCATCCCAGGGTTGTGGAAGAAGCCAGGTGCACGGATTAGAGAAGGGATTGTCCAAGCCTATGCCACCGGTCAACAGGAATTTCCACTCATCCTCATTAATCTGCAGAGAAAAACGCCGCTCTCAGAACTAATTAAATAAAATCTGATACTTTTAGTACGTTCTATAGGAAATCACCATGCTTATCTGATTTCTTAGACTAATTGAAAAAGATTCCTACCCAAAGAATTTAGTGTCTGATTTTCAGTTAAGAACAGATTTCAAGAACTGAGAAACTTAAGATATGAGCTGATTTTAGAGTGATTTTCATCTGCGTTCCTGATTTGGAGGAATGAGCGGTTCCAGACAAAGCTCTCTTTGTTAGATTCGTTTTTAATTCCCAAAATTTTGAAGCGGAAAAAGCAAATAAAACAAAACCCATCCTGGAAATATTTCAGAGAACAAAGCAGGGTGAAACCTTTTTACTATAATGCAAGTCCAAATATGAAAAACAGCTATCAGTCTCACTCCTTTTTCTCAATACTTTGATGGCTTGAATTTTGTAAATCTAAGTCGCTTGCCCGTTACTGTCAGCTCTTGAAAGTATTCATTTAAATGCTTCCGCCATACTGTGAAACCATCAAGCAACTTTAAGTGGTGGTTAGCAAATAATGAGGTTTAAGTAAGTGTATTGCATCATAAATTAAAAAAAAAAAAAAAAAGAAATCCTAGTAAAGAAATAATTTGTAGTAATTCTTTACAAAATAAAAAAATTCAGGTTTGCTTTTCAGCAATTCTTAGTAAAAATTAAAAACAATTAACACCTTAAGTGAAAAAGATGAGTAATTTCTTAAATTACCTCTTACAATTCATTATTATATGCTTTTAGAATTCACAATACATTACTGTAGAATTTTGTAGAACGTTAACCGTAAGAATAAGATAGGGTGGACTTAGCTTTAAATTATGTCTAGAAAAGCTATTATCATCTAGTACACTTTTGCCACACCTGTTTGCTATAAATTTATTTTATTCTAGAGAATCTTTTTCAATTCACATAATTGCTTATCAAAATCAAACAACAAAACTATGGATTAAATATTACATATAAACTTTTTTCCTATTTTATTCTCTAAATTCTTATGGCTGGTCGTGTGAACATATATCAGACTCGACCGCAAATTATTTTTAATTACTTACCATTTTCTCATATTTCAGGAGATTCGCAGTTAGACAAAAAGAGAAAAGCAGCTTGTCTGTCCTTTCCAAACAGCGAGCGACAGATATTGACATAAAGTGAGTAAGTGAAATGATCCTTGAGAGTCTTCCATCTACAGGCGTCAGGAAAAGAACAATCTTCCATTAATATCACGCTTAAAACCTGTGCATTTTTGAAACCTATTACAAATAAATCGGATCCCCTTAGTTCTAACAAACTTGCCGGTCAATTAGCCTCAAAAGAATCATTAAACGCGTGCACCAATTTGTGACCAAAATAACAAAAACCAAAATTACGACTCCTCGACACATTTTGTGGAGGAAATGAGCCGTCTCCTTTGGGAGCGGCACAAAAGAACAATCATCTTAAAATTCATCATGAACAAAAATACCACGGCCCAAATCCAAACAGCTGATTTTTAATCGTCTTCTGAAATCCATTTCCCATTCTACAGACGCTATAATTGCAAATATATGAAAAAGTTATGACTATTAATTTTTCTCTTTAAATAAAAAAGGAAGCCATCTACGCAGCTTTGTTGGTCATCGTTTCACCAAGATTTAAGTTGGAACAGACAAAATAATGAAAACCCATACAGGTGGTTAGAAACTGAGCATCTGCATTTGTGCAATTATTTCAAACAAAGAAAAGAGTGACAAAGAACATAAAAATCTCAGAGCGTGTAGCAAATAGCATCTGATTAGCGGAGACAACTCGAGACAAAAAATCCCATGCGAATTATTAACTGACAGAGAATTTTATGTGCCTTGGCAGGTCTGCCTTATTACGTCTTCGCTGGGCAAAGCTGTGTAAATGAGCTTACACCAATCATGCCCTGGGAATGCATACTGTCAGCTGGAATTCAGGTCCTGTACCTTTCCATTTCTGCTAGCACAAAGTTTTTGTTTCAAATAAGGTAAGTAAAAAACTTTTTTCTTATTGTACACTGACTTAGATTTGGGAACATAGGCATACGTGGCTTTTGTTTTTTTTTACATGTTCATCTTACAAGAACATGTAAGATTTAAAGTCAAAGAGATAGGTGTATAGAACACAGACTATCTTTTGACGGAAGAATAACTTGAATGTAGTTTCAAATATGGCAACAAAACATTAACTCTGACTTAAACGCTTAGCATCTTTGATAGAACAGGTATGCTAAACTTGAACTATACAGACCTTGACTGAATTTTAATGAAGAAATAACCTTCATAACTCAGTATGCCTTTAAAACAAATGCTATGCATTAAGCGCTACCTTGCCAGGTACTACACCTTACTTGTATTTAGATAAAACATAGACTGCAACAGATAATTCAGAAATTGTAATCTGCAACAGTAACTAGTTTTTCTGCATTAGTTTCTCCTACCTTTCATTTGCCGAACGAGCAGGGAAGTAGCTAAGCAAGAGATGCAAAGCTCTGTGCGTTTAATCCACAGATCTGGAGATCAAATAAGCCGCTAAAGTAGAATTTATTAATTGAAGTGATTGAATACCGAAAAGATCTCTTAAGAAAATCTCTGTAGATAATTCACTTCAGCATTACATTGTAAATAATCCTAATGTGACCTTAATGGATCACATGTAAAATAAACCAGGGCTTGCTTTTATTAGATCATTAAAGATTGCGGTTTCTCCTGTTCTCACGAGGTAAAACCGGAAGAGGGAGGGACATGCTGCATACAAAACTATAATCAAACAGTCCAAAATTTGCTGGGTTAATAATTACTGCTTTTCCTACTCTACAGCCAAGAGCCCCGTCGCAAGACTTCATTCTCCCTTATCAGTAGCATGAAAGTTTCTTATCAGCTTCTGGAAGGCATACAAAGTCAATACGTAAAATATAAAATTAAGGTCAGTGGATCATTTTAATCTATCTGCTAGTTTGCAATTTCACACATGGCTTAAGTTAGCAGTTACTAAATAAAATAGTGGAATATGTTGCACTTGGTATTATATCATACCGTTTTGTTTCTATGAAAACATTATCTGGCAGATATATACAAGGAATAGTTCAAAATGCAATGCCTGACACAACGCGCTTTGCAGGAACGGCAGTAAGTTTTCTAGAGTAACGAAGAATACATCCCAATTACAAATAGCATATTATCCCTCTTACCTTGTTTGTAAATCTCAGATTTCTCTGAGTTATCTATAGACATGATGAAAAGGTTAATAAACCACATGAGAGAGTACTGATACATAGGCTCAATGTTGGCTAGATCAGTAATAGAAAAAAACAAGATTGACAAATGGACAGAAATAGGACGACAGCCCATACGAGTAGCATCAATCTTCTTTTCTGTTTCTTCAGCTACAGCTTGATTTTCGGAAATCTCATTAGCCAGAACTTTGGAAGAAGACAGTATCTTAATAGCAGTTTCATCCTCCAAAATATTTCCTTCTGAAGCCGAAAGAACTTCTAAAATCTTGTCTTCTATTTCTTTTAGTTGCCTATGATAAAATACAATTTTTTTTGCATATTAAATTTGGTCATTTTCTGATAGTTTTATAGAAGAAGATAATGTGTAGATTCTACCCACAGTACGCAACCTACATAAAAAAAAACCTTTTTGTACTTGTTATTAAGCATTAGCTTAATTTTTCAGAAATTTAAGCCGATTTCAGACTAGAAATAGACACTGCAAAGGGAGAAAGCGTCACAATATTTTGAATGCTACACATTTCATGCTTTGACCTGTGGGAAAAGATGCCTTCCGCGTGTGCAATAATTGCAAAGATAACACACAATGAAAGAAAAAACAACTGTAAAACATCAATATTTGTGAGGACAGCAAATCATACATTAATAACAACTGGAAAGGGACATATAAAAACAGAAGACAGGAGCAGGAGTTTGCTCTACAATGACACATCCCCCTACTAAGTTCCTTAATATTTTATTATAATCCTACAGATAGCAAACTCTGTCAGAAAGAGAAAGCCATAACCAGTAGGAATACAAGAAAGAACGTGCGTTTTAATCAGCCTAAAAACCGAATGAGACAAGTCTGGGATCTCAAAAATCATGGTCTTGAATTTCCCGTTAAATCAGACCTACTTAATAGAACAATTAAAAAAATGCCTCTGAAATGCATTTCCTATGACTTCGATTTTCTAAACTGCAATCTGCTTCTGTCCCTCGCAAGGGAAATTATCTCGATACCTTTTATTCGCAGCCCCTTGAAGGATGAGGGCTTGTTTTTCTCCTTGAAGATCCGGTCTTTCTCTTGCAACTACTATTCCAAGAAGCTGATCCTGCATTCCTTCTGAAGTTATCATGAAATTCAATAGCGTTACCTGTTACAAGGAGGATGTTTTGAGAGGTGATCATACGCAATTAAAATGCTTTCTCGTTTACAGGATGAGGATTGCGTAACAATGTGTTACACCAAAATTTGACAGTAAATGAACTGCAGATGAGAGTTTAACCCAGAAAAGTTAACCATAAGACAATTTCATTCCATTCCTTGAAATTACATTGAAACTCTAAACATTAATGCTTCCAGTGACTGGTCCACGTAACATAAATGAACACCTGTACGTAAAAAAAAAAGGATCTTCCCTTTTGATACCTTTATGCTTCAAATAGCCTTCTTAGAGAGATTTCTACGAATGGAAGATTCAACTTAATGCACAAGTTCTGTAAATACATTTGTTAATGTTTGTTTTCCAGATCTGTTCAATCTGAACATCCCACTACGAAAGGGATGCTGACACGCTATTTTAGAAAAATACAAATACAGATCGCATTTTAGAATCTTAAGAAACTTCTTAATTCTTATTATAAAATCTTAGCAATTTTCATAAATTAAGTGGTAACACAGATGCTGGGGTTACACTTTTAATTAATATTGCTCCCGCAGCTTATATATTCCCCCTTTAATTGCCCTGTTCATGTGTAGTTTGTGTTGTTATTAGCACAGATATTTGTATCCTACTAATAGCATAATATCTTCTCTTTCTCGTGAGAAAATAACAGTAACTGAAAAAGAAATTCGACATTTTAAAAACTTGTTTACTGAAAGAATTTCTGTGCCATAACGTATTTATAACTGAGTCAATAAACGACGTGCTCTGGTTGAAACGGCAAAAAACACATAATGTTTCATATGCGAAAGGTAAAAAACACATTACCAGTAGAGACTAGAAAATAGTTGATGCGTGTAGTTCAAAACTAAGAAAATCATCTCACTAATTAAAGTCTTGGCTTGAAGGAACTATCTAATAGCGACTATAGATTCTCTTTGGGCTTTTTTGGTAGGCACAGATGATCACTGACTTGTATTTCCAAAGAATGTGCACCTTGAACGTCAGGATTAGTTAGGATACAGAATACCTGTAAGATCTATTTGTCTTAATCTTCTTCCGCTAATAATATCCAAAAGTTGTCAAAAACTTTTTCTATGAGCTTTGCTTGCGAAGTTAGGAGAGATAGCTGTCTAACTTTCTTAAAATATAACATTAATAGGTATTTATTACACTACACCCTATTTGAGGCTCTTTCACTGCTTTTTTTAAACAGGAATTTTGAGAGGAAGTTCAGTTGCACATGACTCTAAGAGTCAGTATGATCTTCACAAGCATCGTGGCCTACCTCTTCCTCATTTTCTCTAGCAATTTTAATACTGGTAATCTAAAGGGAAATATAAGAGGGATCTAAAGTTCAGGAATGGCAGGAATATTTCAGAAGCTCCATTTCTCTTCCTCAAAGCAGAAGGTTTTGCTACAAGCAGCTTTGAGATAACTTTCAGTCCGAGCTGCCATGCTCTGAAACGTTGGCTGGCTCAGATACCTGAACCTCTGAGGACTAAGCACAAATGTTAGAATCTACATTCTTCCTTGTCCTCAGAGGGACGTAATGATGTTTTTCATGGACGTTCCTAAAACTGAAAATCATGAGGTTTTTTAGTGCTTTTTTGATTACACAATTTCTGATAAATTATCTTACAAATGGAGTAAAGATACTCTGAATGGCTAATAACTGCAAATATATATCTGTACTGCAAATACAAGTAAATACATTATATATATGTCTTTGAAGGCTTCGCAATATAAGACATAAGAATTCATTAAAATCATTTCTATGAAATATGATAGCCGTATCAATAACTATTTCCTCTAGGCTCTTTTTCCATTAGCTAGCTCCAGAATAGTCTTCAGATCTTCAGGATAATTACATCAAAGGGTGTTACAATTATGTTCAGACAAGGTTATTTAGATATTATTTTTCTGTCTACTTCTCCCTGTATCAACTGCTGGTTGGCAACTAAGAGATTTTAATTCTATTAAATAAAAACAATTCTTAGGAAATAATTTTCGTATAATTCTAAATACATACGTACTACTCTGAGAGTAAATCTTTTGGAAGCTCTCTTCCTTTTGTATTTCTTTTTTTTTCTTTTTTTCCTGAACCTGAAGCTAATTATCTTTTTTGAGAAAACAAATGAACAAAAGTTATTCCTTTCATTCATTTTTGTGCATTTTTCCTGCTTTCAGTACTCCTTCATAGTTGAAACTTAACTTAGACTTCCATGTTTCTGAACATCACGCTTACAAAGTTTGATTTAAAGATTCTGCGTTTCAGTACAGTTTAGCCAAAGTGTCAGTTTGCAATATTTTTCAATTAAAAAAATTCTCGTTCTCTAAAAGCAACGATGAATAAAAAGTGTAATACTTCTCTCAAGCAATTTTAAGATGAATAAACCACCAATTGTATTCTAAAAGCAGGAAACACTTTTTTTTTGGTTCCTTGAATTTAAAAATAAGAATTGTTAACAAATACTAAAATCTGGAAATATTTTTTATATCTTTCATAAGCCAGGCACAACATCAGAAATTAACTATACTACAAAATAGAATCTTGAATATGAATTAGAGTTTGCATGTGATGTGAATGTTATATTAAATCCCTGTATACACTTTTGTAATAAAGATTACTGAAGAGCATCAAGAGATACAGACAGGAAAAGGTGTTAAAATAAAAAAACAATTTCTTAGAGTATGAAAATATGTTGGTATTGCAACATATTAGATATGAGATATTAACACCAGTCTTCCAGCAGTGCCAAAAAAAAAAAAAAGGTTGGTAAGTGAGGATCAACAAGTAAGTAAGTTGGTAAGTAAGAATCAACAAATGCCAGAAAATCTTCCCTATCATAGCCAAGGAATCACAACAGAGTTGTACGCTCGATTTTAAAATTCTCACCTTGACAGATATTTCAGGAAGATAATGTGGATTTCTCAGCTTAGTCGTAATATAAAAGCGGAATTCAGGAGCATACTCGATAGTGGAGTCTCCGAGGCAAATGCATATAGTTCCTGACTGCTTAAACGTCTGTTTGAGCAATAGTGGCTCTAGGATAGGATCCAGTTCTTCTCCAATATTCTCTAGAAGCACTTCAACGTAACATAAGAGTTAGTAGGGCTACCTTGGCATTTATGTTACTTAATGACTGGTTTTTGCAATATGCACGTTATTTGTAAGCAATGCACAAAAAAAAAAATACTAATCAGGCAAAATTTACAGATACAATTGATGTTTCTTGGAGCACTCAGCCAATTGAAAACTGAATTAAAGAACTGTATTTTTAATTTCTTCTTTTTTTCCCTAATATTTTATCTATTTTCAAACAAGCAACTGAAACTTGTATTACTGCTGCAAATGGATTAGTACAGCAGGTTAAGATTACCATTTTTAAAAAGGGACCTAACAACAAATCATACGCCACATGCCACCAAAGGAAATCACTTCATGTATCCGAGTCTTCTTCTATTTCAATGTAAGACTATAAGAATATCAAAATCAAAAGAGAAATAATGGAGAATAAACAATCTACTTCTTTACGTGAACTCCAGTTATCCATTTAAATTAGCTGCAATTATTGTGTATTCTATTAACTAACTTGTTTATGTTTGAGGGTACAACAGTACGGCGGCTGCGGTAAAAATACTATACAGAATCCAGGAATCCTTAAATGATCACAGCCTAGCAATCTGGTAATTCATACTCTTAAAAAGCCATAAATAGAAACAACGTTACTTTTTAGAAATCAAATGACTGTAACACGAAAATAAAGATGTGATAGATCTTGCAGGGCAATTAAAAGATACCAATTAAACTGAGGATTAGAATCATTTTCGCCTAAGGAATTAGCTTATAACCTGCATCGAGGACACCAACTATGATAGTTATAATTTGATTCTGAAAGAGAACCACTTGACACTGGAGTTCCATTTTTTAGTTAATCGTGCCCTCTCCAGGTTCTTCTGTAATTTACACTGTCGTTATTCAGTAACTTACCAGGACTGCCAAACTGAATGCAATTTTCCAGCGTCATAACAGAGGGTAGCTGAGCTTGATTACGTGCAAGTTATTGACTTTTTCCATATTCTTTATCCGTTTATTTGCTTGACCCTGAGGATCTATCCTAAGAGGCCATCTTCTTGCATTACTGAAGGGAAAAATACAAATTTCAAGGCTGAAACATAGGCTCTTCAACATTACCTCGAAGTAGTTTTTACGGCAGTACATTTTCTTTTTTCATTAAAACAAAAGCGTGCAAGTCCAAAATCCTGCTAGGTACATACTCAGCTATCACCTTTAGCGGATTAAGAGGAAACGTAAAACGTCAAGTTATTTGCTCACAAATATAACTTCCCCCTTTCAAAGAAACAACTTAGAATAACAATTCTTAAATCCTAGAAAGATTAATCTCGTTTAATTTTATAATTCTTTCAAAATAACAAGATCGCTGTAAATTTTGAAATTTTGAACAGCTTCAACGTAGTAGACATAAGTTAGCATTTCAAAGTGAACGAATAGAATTTTCGATGCAAGAGGTGTTTTATACTTCAAAGGTATCATCTTTTAAACCTAATCCTAAAGCACAATGGACAGGCAGAAAGTCTGAATTTCATTTTTGCCAGACTTAACTACTTTGGAGACTTTTTTTGCAGTATTCTTTACCACATGTAAGTACGTTAACTAAAGAAAAATTCTCTTATAACAGCCAAACACAGAGGGCTTTCATCGCTGTTAAAGCCATTTTTTTTTGAGGAAAATGCATCAGCAATCACTGTGTATATTTCCAAAAATATCTCTGAATAGCTCTCAAATTCTACCTTTAAAAAAAAAAAAGTCTTTATTGTAATAAAAACCTCAAGTTGCATTTAATATTGTTTTTAAGGTCCTAAAAAAAATGTAGGCATACACATACAATGACAAGTATAAGATGCATTTTCAACCTGAGGTAAACTCAGGTTATCTAATTTTTTAAAATTATAAGCCATCATTATTTAGTTTTAAAATGCTAATCATCTTCTCATTAGTTCAAAGGGAATTTTGATCAAAGCTTTATAAAAGTTATGCGGTGGAAGTGGTGGATTCGTTAACATTTGTCAACTATTGAGCCTAAGTGATTGAATTATTAATACAGTAATTGCTTACAAAGTTACATACTACATTTATAATCCCAGCATACCTCTGCAAACTTCAGTAAAAAGTTTTGCCTCCAGACATACGATCAATTCTAATTTTAAAGTTTGAAAAATAGCTTGAGGTTTTTAGCTAGAGAATTATTCTTTGACATCTGTTTAGTTTTGTACTCACAGCACCTGCCTGATTACTAAAGCTGAATTATTAACCACACATCTATGTTTCTAAACGTTAGCTTAATACACAATATTAGTTAAGCGTGAGAACATTCGCTCTGCGCTAAAAGAAGTATCCAACCACCAGTGTTACACAGCATCAGCCTCCTCAGTGACAAGAATTTTCACGTAAAAGGTAACAAAAATTAAAGATTTCACGCAATGCAATATTGCAGAAAAGATGTGGGGTACATGTTATATAGGTATCTACCAACAGGCTCGCCAGCCACTAACCTGGTTATAAGAAGCTTTTATTCTGTGTACAGAAAATACAGAGCCAACAGATGTGAAATGAAGTATATGGCGTAGCAATCACAAAGAGAACACTGATCAAAACAAAGTAAATTCAGCTTCAATTGCCCTAAGAACAAAACCTAGTAGCTGAAAATTGGTAGCTATGTACTGGCAAGCATACTGGACAGAAGTGAGAGGGTTTTCGTTGAGTCCTAACAAGCCTGGATGTTGTGCTGTTTGGCAAAATACTGTTTGTAGACAAGTAGTTGAGATCTATAGCATCTCCAGTGAGATCTGAGGGAAAAAGTAAGTTATCCTCAAAGCAAGATGTACAAAATAATCTCATAATGGGTGGTTTAGTGCTGCAGAACCACCCGTTGGTAGTAACAGACAGCACGTTTCTTTTAAATTAAAAGAGCTTTAGTTTTTGAACAATGATTACTTCCATATCTACTGATCATACCACAAGCATAGAATTCAAAATTCTATTCTTTCACTTCTTGCATTGTTCACGATTTTCAAATAGGATAAAGCCAATCTTTAGAACAGAATGTTTATCGCTTTGTATTTCTTCTGTGACCAGTTTCTGTTTAATCGATCCACTATAAAGAATTGATCAACAAATACGCACTGTCATAAATACTCGAAATATAGATGAATTTGAAGGTTAATAGCCTTTTGGGGGGTTTTTTTGCCCCAAAAGCAAAAAACTTTTATGCATATTTTTTATGCATATCTAGAGACGTCCAAAGCACAGGTGAAGCACTTTAGAATATCTTAAACTGAGTAATCCAGTATGCAGCATGTTTGTGAAATATCATTGCTTTTGGTATCATTATAGTAATCCAGAGGAGTTTAAAAGGAGGAGAGGGAATTCATACATTTNAGCTCCAGAAACGCAGTATTTTCATTAATGAAATAAACGATGGAAAAAAAATGATACTAATTGCATAGTACTGAATTAAGTATAGATCTGTTTCTCTAAAGAGGTACTTACATGTGCATTTATGCACATGGGTTTGCGGGCAGTGTTTACTGTCAGCGGAGTTAAGAGCGAATCAGAAAGTCCAGCATAAGTGCTATAAGCTCCCCCACAGGCACTTTTTGTTTTTCGTCATGCTACTTAATTGTATTTTGAGAAAAAACCTCTTACTGCCCCCCACCCGCCCACTGGAAGTTCCTACTCCTTTTTTTATTCCTCTTATATTATAATACACCTTTTTTGATACACTAGGCATTCAAAGAAGCTGAAGAATTACTTAATTGGCCTTCAAAGCCACGTTCTCATTTCATTGTTCACAAATATGCAATAGCCTTGAAGTGACAAACAAGTCTTCTACTATTTTCACAAACGATGCCAATGATCTGACAAAGACCTAATCTAAAACTTTCAATAAGAACAGTAGCTATAGATAACAAAACATTTGCTTTCATGTAAGATTTCCTTGAAAGTATTTGAAAATCTTGTTTTTAACAACAGCAAAGGCACACAATCCACCCTCATTTTTACAGCCTGGGGAACTTCCTCTCATGCCACCGTGGGCAAGACAAAACTGGATATCCATAAAACTAGAAGTTGACCGCTTCCAATTCCAACGTCATACTCCCTTAACATGAGGAGACATAGAATCTCAATTCCTAGACTCCAAAAGACTGAATATAAACATATTAGTTGACAGGTTGAAAAGTTCTGAATAAGAAAGTTAAAGTATATGTATTTTCTCTAACTTGGCTAGCTGAGTCAAAATACATTTATAGCTAAGAATTTTGGAATGTCTAGTATAATATTTGATCCTGTAGTCCACAAAAACAGCCTTATTGTATTTTTGCTACAAAACATGGTAATATTTTCTTTTTAAAACCCAAAGATGACCAAAAGTTTTAAATTATAAAATTTTTTGTTAGTATAATGTAAAATCTGCAAAGTAGATATTCAATGCTTAAGTTTCTCCAAATACCTCTCTAGTGCATAGATATATACAGTTAGATGTACCTGTGCAGTGAGAGTGTCGAGAGCAGCCAGAGCAGCTTCTAAATAAGGCAGTGCTTGAGCTAAGTCGGCATCACATTCATCTTTGATGGCTTTGGCAGCCATAGCTTGCTCATTTGCCGCTGCTTCATCAGCTTTCACAATTTCTCCAGTTTTGGCTACTTCTGAAGATTCTTTTTGAATAACCACCATCATCTCATCAACCTGCTTGCTAGCTTCCCGCAGCTGAGGCTGCAGAGCTTCCAGCTCAGACTGCATCGAGGCGACCTGAGATGTAGCAGAGTTCAGTTTTTCCAAGCCAACTTTGTATCTTCTTTTCATTTCCATCACCTTGCTGAAAATAAATAGCACTTTAATATAAAAACATTTTATCAGTACTTGATNAAAAAAAAGTCTTTATTGTAATAAAAACCTCAAGTTGCATTTAATATTGTTTTTAAGGTCCTAAAAAAAATGTAGGCATACACATACAATGACAAGTATAAGATGCATTTTCAACCTGAGGTAAACTCAGGTTATCTAATTTTTTAAAATTATAAGCCATCATTATTTAGTTTTAAAATGCTAATCATCTTCTCATTAGTTCAAAGGGAATTTTGATCAAAGCTTTATAAAAGTTATGCGGTGGAAGTGGTGGATTCGTTAACATTTGTCAACTATTGAGCCTAAGTGATTGAATTATTAATACAGTAATTGCTTACAAAGTTACATACTACATTTATAATCCCAGCATACCTCTGCAAACTTCAGTAAAAAGTTTTGCCTCCAGACATACGATCAATTCTAATTTTAAAGTTTGAAAAATAGCTTGAGGTTTTTAGCTAGAGAATTATTCTTTGACATCTGTTTAGTTTTGTACTCACAGCACCTGCCTGATTACTAAAGCTGAATTATTAACCACACATCTATGTTTCTAAACGTTAGCTTAATACACAATATTAGTTAAGCGTGAGAACATTCGCTCTGCGCTAAAAGAAGTATCCAACCACCAGTGTTACACAGCATCAGCCTCCTCAGTGACAAGAATTTTCACGTAAAAGGTAACAAAAATTAAAGATTTCACGCAATGCAATATTGCAGAAAAGATGTGGGGTACATGTTATATAGGTATCTACCAACAGGCTCGCCAGCCACTAACCTGGTTATAAGAAGCTTTTATTCTGTGTACAGAAAATACAGAGCCAACAGATGTGAAATGAAGTATATGGCGTAGCAATCACAAAGAGAACACTGATCAAAACAAAGTAAATTCAGCTTCAATTGCCCTAAGAACAAAACCTAGTAGCTGAAAATTGGTAGCTATGTACTGGCAAGCATACTGGACAGAAGTGAGAGGGTTTTCGTTGAGACCTAACAAGCCTGGATGTTGTGCTGTTTGGCAAAATACTGTTTGTAGACAAGTAGTTGAGATCTATAGCATCTCCAGTGAGATCTGAGGGAAAAAGTAAGTTATCCTCAAAGCAAGATGTACAAAATAATCTCATAATGGGTGGTTTAGTGCTGCAGAACCACCCGTTGGTAGTAACAGACAGCACGTTTCTTTTAAATTAAAAGAGCTTTAGTTTTTGAACAATGATTACTTCCATATCTACTGATCATACCACAAGCATAGAATTCAAAATTCTATTCTTTCACTTCTTGCATTGTTCACGATTTTCAAATAGGATAAAGCCAATCTTTAGAACAGAATGTTTATCGCTTTGTATTTCTTCTGTGACCAGTTTCTGTTTAATCGATCCACTATAAAGAATTGATCAACAAATACGCACTGTCATAAATACTCGAAATATAGATGAATTTGAAGGTTAATAGCCTTTTGGGGGGTTTTTTTGCCCCAAAAGCAAAAAACTTTTATGCATATTTTTTATGCATATCTAGAGACGTCCAAAGAACAGGTGAAGCACTTTAGAATATCTTAAACTGAGTAATCCAGTATGCAGCATGTTTGTGAAATATCATTGCTTTTGGTATCATTATAGTAATCCAGAGGAGTTTAAAAGGAGGAGAGGGAATTCATACATTTTAAAACTTCACATTATAAAGTTAAAGGGTATTATTAGTATTTCTCCAAAGTGAAACATTACAGTCATTTATTTATTTTAATACTTTGGCTGTTAAACCAGCTATACAGTATAACCTATGCAGTAGAAAACCATCTACACGGGTAGTTAACAGAAAAGCACGATGTAAGAAAGCATTTAAAAACTATTATCCATTTTAAGATTTATTTATTTTACTTACGAGATAATGATGCCATTATCAATAGAAAATGTGTCAGAGGGTAACCCAGCAACATTCCAAGCTCTGATTTCCACCGGCTCTCCCAAGGTAGTTGTTAAGGAAAAATCATCAGAACAAGGAATGTTTTTTGCTTTACATAGTAATGTCCACTCTTTAGTTTGCATCTAGATGAGAAAAGAAGCAAATATTAACTAAAGTTCTGCCTATTTACACAGTATTTCTAAAACTATTAAAAATATATTTTTCAGTGCATTTCCTGTACTACATGCTACAGACGAGATCACTGTATCTCCAGATGGAGAGAAACTCATGCTTCTGTGTAGGAGATCTAAAAATATCACTAAAAATGCCTTTGCATGTGATTTCTATACATGAAATATATATGTATATTTGGTTAGAGATGCCTCCACATGTCTTTTATGAATATCATCTACGCTAGAATTTACACTTGCCAGGAATACAGTTCAGAACTTTTTATAATATTTCACCAAAAATACTCCTACTTTCCCAGACACAAAGTGAGAGTTACTTAAAATACACTCATAAGAATAAAACAGAACACTCTCAAAATTACGTAAATGGGATTTGTGAAACATGCTATTTATCTACACTATAAATACTTATAAAATAAATTCTATCTATAAAAGATTTAGAAAAGTAATATCAAAATATTTACATTACGAAGAAAACAATAGTTTGAAAGAGCAGTACAACATTTTCTCGAGAAAAATGGACAAAATAAGTACTTTGATTAAAAACGAGGGAAGGAAGAAGTACAGCAAATTGAATTTAGATCATTACGAAACACACGGATGAAATTTCAGTGTGTATTACTTTTCTGTAGCTGGATGTAAATGCTCCTAGGTAAGCTACAATTCCTGACGAAATAAGTATATCTCCAGTCAAATCGATGTACTGCCTTGCCAGCTCCAAAGCAGTCTCGTTCCACCGAGTTTTCTCACCACCGAGGCCTCCTATCAACTGCTCTGCTCGCTGCATTTTTTTGCAGCATAAGTCAACCTTAGGGGAAAAAGAAACAAAACTGATTATATTACATGATCACTTTAAAGACACTTGACAAATATAAAAAGTATTCCAAATTAATTTATCTGTGCAGGTGCTTTCTTACACAATTTCATGAAATGTAAACACGTAGTTACAACTGAAATGTTTAAAGAGCAAAAACAATCTCAGTACCAGCACAGTGAAACCCATTAAATTTCAGCCGTGTTTTCATCTAAATTAAGAAAGACAGCCAATATAAAGCACGCAATTCATAATAGCTCCACACGTGATACAGGAAGTATTAAGTCAACGAAATGATCAATGTGTCACAAGAGAATCAAAAACACCTCGAAGAGATCATTGTCTCATTACAGTAGGAGTGCTATTTCCTATGAGAAAAACACCCTTATGAATATATAATCTGCATTTCTGTTGTTGCAGGTTTTTATCTAATTCAACTTTCCAAGTTTTTTCCAAGTTTTCCAGTTTGATTTAACAGGTGTTTAACCCAGCTCTGTTTGAGTTCTTTGCTATCTAGCATGGACACATTTCAGGCCAAGGAGAAGATAAAACGTTGTCACAGCTCTCGTTGATGTTCCAATCCCTTCTCTCTTCTGCTAACCACAGCAGTCAATTTACGGTATGCTAGTAACAAACTGCTCGTGCAGTTTACTCCTTCCTTTTTCTTCCAAACTCTACCATATCAGGATACATAAGAAATACACAAAGAGCTGAGTTTAACTACAGACAAGAATTCAGGCTCCAGTTCAAATTCCGATAGTATTCTTGTAATGAAACCTTACGATGTTGCATTACAAATCTTAAAAACATAAAATAAAAAACCGTCATCTAGACATTGCCTGTCTCTGCACACACAGTAGCTTTGCAGTCAAGAACAGAGTTTACCATGAACATTCTCAAAATTGTTTTGGCACAGAAGGTGTAAATAAAACCTCAATGTACTGGCCTGAAAGTTAATGGTTAATCAAACCCATTGAAATCAGTGAAAATGAACCACCTCCTAAGAAAGCAGATATGAGCGAGGATGCAGGAGAGTGGTGTCAGTAAATTCGTAACATCTGTATTTTTCATTACTCTAAAGCATTCATTCCCTATGCTTTGTCCATTCAAAACTTCAAGACCGTATCACTGAAATAAAAAGATGTTAATCTGGAAGCAGGACAGCATACTGGCAGTAAAAAGAAAAATAACATTTGATAATGAAGTAAATTTCAAGTAACTCTGCCGAAGAATCAATGGAACAACAGTTCATATTTTGCATCACGTACCTGATTTTCTAAGTCAGCCTTCTCCTGTTTCTTGGATTCCAGTGTCTGCTGGAGTATAGCCAATTTATCCTGGACTTCTTTCAGATCAGCTTGTTTCTTTCTTTGATCATCCATAGCAATCTTTAATTCTCCTTCAGCTTCATTCAACTTCAGCTTTTTGGGTGCAACATTTTTTATCACTCTAAACAAAACCAAAGATTAAACTGAACACCTGAAAAATACACCCTCATTCCAGAATTGCTATTAAAAAGTTAACGCAGGAAAGACAAAGCAAAATGTCAGCAACTCAGCAGTTACGCAACGTTCTGTTTTTCATTATTTGATGGTAAGAGAAAACAATTGGTATTTACTTCATTACTTATTTCTGTGCTGGTACTGACTGACTTCAGCAGTTTCTGTAAAACTGTCCGTAATAACTAATACCTTAAAGTGAAAATGGTTATCCTTCCGAACTGCGTCTCATTTAATCGCAACATAGAATCCATTACAGATGGATTTATGCCATTGGAAACACATAAATAATTGTATTAAGTTACAATACACTGTACACATGCCAAGAGCTAACCCACAAAAAAATTAATACCTTTCCATATCCAAGGATGTATTTTCCAGTTTTGAAGATCCCAGTATTTTCTACTAAAACTTCTACGAGGAGAACACTGGAAGCAACGCAAAATTGAAAACATACTGTTTATCTTTCCAAAAACATAACAAGACAAGGTGCCAGAATGTCCCTAGCTCAAATGAAACTATTCCACAAGTATTAACATCACAATTAATTAATCCTCTCTTATTTTTAAGTTGCATACCCTCTTCAAAGTCCATATTTGTAGTTAATCTTCCCTCAAAAAATAGGTCACCGTAACATTTGAAGTCGTTATCAAATGCAACACTACCATGCATTTCCTAATATTTTAGTCAATGACTAATATTCTCCCTAATGAAGGCATGCGCTACTTACCACGACTCACATTTCAAACTGACCTTAGTCACCCAGTGGTGATTTACTGTTAAATGTGGGTTCCAAATATTTCAAAGTAGGAAACATCATCAAAACTACGTATATTTTTTCAGTGCACTAAAAACAATGTGCAACATAAGGTATCCTCGGAGCTTGATACGGGTCAGAAACTTCCAAAGACATTTCAATACCTCTGTTCACTATGCAACACTCTAAAAAGGTTAACTTTATTGGCTAACTGAATAAAACATTGCTCCTGCACCTTCTCGGAAAAATCTAGAGCTGGAAATCAGGATATACACCTTAACATCAGATATCTTCTACGAATGAATCTTTACGACCGCTTATGTGCGCCAATCTTGCATCGGTAAGAAGTAATATCAAATCTCTTTTAGTGTAAAAATAAACTCATTTATTCAATGAAGTTTATTTTAACTATTATTTTTATACGTACTTACTTATCATAAACATCCATGGCTCTGACCTATTTGCACAGACCCTCTGCTGCCGTGGAAGCATTTCGAATCTTGTCTGGTACAAATTCAGGATTTGTAAGATACTGTTTTCTTATGATAGCCATGTAAGCCGGGGGAATGTTATCCTTGTCATATTCATGAAGAGACTGAAGAAATCTTATGTCACCCAGAAGTCTCTTAGCTGGACCCCAGAAATCCTCAGTTTTTCTTCCAGAAGCTGTTGGATCAGGAATCCTATCTGCCTTGATACCTTTAAGGATGCATATAGCTTCCATTACAAGCTTGACGCCGGCAGCAGGACTCTTCATAGACTGAACCACTGTAATATCCTTACAAACATACAAACAAATAAAACAAAACAAAGAAAAACATCCACTTTTAGAACTCTGAACATAGGTTTGAATTAATTCCTCTATTGCAGTAGAAATAATAAGCCTTCTTCTATCAAGATAATATTTTTCCATGTACATCTACTATTTTCAAACTTGATCATTTGAAACACACGATACCAAAAGCTTGTGTAGTTTATACGTATATATAGCTCACTTTCATTTTGAAAAAACTATTCCCCTCCCCCACATTTCGCTCTTTAAAGTGCTATTAAAGTGCACTGACTTCTAAACAAAGAGACCTGAAAGCCAGTTAACAATCAATTTGGAGGATTAAAAAAAGTCTCATCTGTAACTCATTTTTATACGTGCTTTTTCTGCTCCTAAATCAGCAGTGGGCACTGCACTTCAGTTATGGAGTTCAGATGTTCCACTGCTAACCTTCAGTTCAGGCTCTATCACAGTATTTCCAAACTCACAGAATCAATTCAGCAGTGGATTAGTAGATTTGGGATAACACAAGGTAAAAACTGTCTCCAAGCGTAATGCTCTCCAGGTACAGAATTAAATCAATTAGTACTCCGGTCAGTTATTAAACTCCCAGAATGAACTAAAGGAGGAAAGAAGCAACTAAGAAAAACACTGCATCACAAAAAGAAAATTTTCCAATTTCAAATATGAATAAGCAACATTTAAAATACAAATGTTTACACATAACATAAAAGAACAAAATGATGCAAACACAACTAATTAAACAGAAGGTTAGTGAACTAAAGATTTATGTAAGATCGTCCTTCTCAAAGAGTAACACTGCATGGAATTTCAAGTATTCTTTCTAACAGCCTTTCTCAGAGAATACATACCTTAAACAAACCCGTAGTGGGTTTCTAAAATCTCACTATTATCTTCTCAATTGGTGCTAGATTTTGACAGTTGGCCCAAGGCTTCGTTTTGTTCCGTTTTTGAGTTCTAAGACCTTGGCAATTTGGATAGAAAGATGTATCTTTTACGTTCTGGAAATCTTTACTCGTGCCACAAAAAAACAGAAATGATATGACTGGACGAAAATATAAAGAAAATACCTACACTTAATGGAGCTTTAAGCTCTGTTTTAAGAACAACAACTGTAACCATGCAAGTGTTCAAATGACAGAAAGGACGGCAGATAAATAAAGCCAGGGAATGTCAACGAGGCAGTCAGAACGCTGGTTGATAGGAACTGCAGGGAAGAAAGTCTAATAGAACAAACGACCAAAGTTAGCCATTCCATGAAATAAAATTAAGGACAAAATACAAATCAACTTAATACTGATGAGGGTTTTAAGTAGAGTAAAATACTATTTTAAAGACTAAATGCAAACTAAATTGCAACTAAAAGCAACGTGAAGTGTAAGAAAATTTATTTAAGTTTAACTGTAGGAAAAGGAAGAGAATTGCTGTTTTCTGAAAAGGGGGAGATATCAGTATGTGATATTATAGTCAGAATGGTAATGCTCTTTGTGCCTGGCATGACGACAAGCACGCTCTATTCAAAAGAGTTTTCCGAAATTGCAGATTCTAGCTCCAGAAACGCAGTATTTTCATTAATGAAATAAACGATGGAAAAAAAATGATACTAATTGCATAGTACTGAATTAAGTATAGATCTGTTTCTCTAAAGAGGTACTTACATGTGCATTTATGCACATGGGTTTGCGGGCAGTGTTTACTGTCAGCGGAGTTAAGAGCGAATCAGAAAGTCCAGCATAAGTGCTATAAGCTCCCCCACAGGCACTTTTTGTTTTTCGTCATGCTACTTAATTGTATTTTGAGAAAAAACCTCTTACTGCCCCCCACCCGCCCACTGGAAGTTCCTACTCCTTTTTTTATTCCTCTTATATTATAATACACCTTTTTTGATACACTAGGCATTCAAAGAAGCTGAAGAATTACTTAATTGGCCTTCAAAGCCACGTTCTCATTTCATTGTTCACAAATATGCAATAGCCTTGAAGTGACAAACAAGTCTTCTACTATTTTCACAAACGATGCCAATGATCTGACAACGACCTAATCTAAAACTTTCAATAAGAACAGTAGCTATAGATAACAAAACATTTGCTTTCATGTAAGATTTCCTTGAAAGTATTTGAAAATCTTGTTTTTAACAACAGCAGAGGCACACAATCCACCCTCATTTTTACAGCCTGGGGAACTTCCTCTCATGCCACCGTGGGCAAGACAAAACTGGATATCCATAAAACTAGAAGTTGACCGCTTCCAATTCCAACGTCATACTCCCTTAACATGAGGAGACATAGAATCTCAATTCCTAGACTCCAAAAGACTGAATATAAACATATTAGTTGACAGGTTGAAAAGTTCTGAATAAGAAAGTTAAAGTATATGTATTTTCTCTAACTTGGCTAGCTGAGTCAAAATACATTTATAGCTAAGAATTTTGGAATGTCTAGTATAATATTTGATCCTGTAGTCCACAAAAACAGCCTTATTGTATTTTTGCTACAAAACATGGTAATATTTTCTTTTTAAAACCCAAAGATGACCAAAAGTTTTAAATTATAAAATTTTTTGTTAGTATAATGTAAAATCTGCAAAGTAGATATTCAATGCTTAAGTTTCTCCAAATACCTCTCTAGTGCATAG
This sequence comes from Pavo muticus, assembly GCA_016647715.1. Lineage (NCBI taxonomy): Eukaryota > Metazoa > Chordata > Aves > Galliformes > Phasianidae > Pavo > Pavo muticus. The sequence continues at coordinate 692,989 of JACDJE010000378.1, forward strand.
ATATGTACAGTTAGATGTACCTGTGCAGTGAGAGTGTCGAGAGCAGCCAGAGCAGCTTCTAAATAAGGCAGTGCTTGAGCTAAGTCGGCATCACATTCATCTTTGATGGCTTTGGCAGCCATAGCTTGCTCATTTGCCGCTGCTTCATCAGCTTTCACAATTTCTCCAGTTTTGGCTACTTCTGAAGATTCTTTTTGAATAACCACCATCATCTCATCAACCTGCTTGCTAGCTTCCCGCAGCTGAGGCTGCAGAGCTTCCAGCTCAGACTGCATCGAGGCGACCTGAGATGTAGCAGAGTTCAGTTTTTCCAAGCCAACTTTGTATCTTCTTTTCATTTCCATCACCTTGCTGAAAATAAATAGCACTTTAATATAAAAACATTTTATCAGTACTTAATCACTGCCTTCACTAGGGCTCATTCCCCAAATTTCTCAATACATCGAGTAATCAAATACTCCATGATGCTTGTTTTATTTGCTCAGCTTTTAACTGCTCCACTACGTATACGCAGAGATTGGTTTATAGATAAATCTATTATCACTTCAAGATAAGTGAGCAGTTATTAAGCAACTACCAACAGAGTGGCATGAGCTACAAAATCATGATAGAGTAGTTAAGAGAAAAGAAGAGAAGAGGGAAGAGGTGAGGCTGGAATAGAATTAATATAATTGAAGAAATCCTTTTAGTAGCAGAATGTGACACAGCTTGTTGGTGAAATTAAGAACTTGTCTTAATTTGTATAGCAGTGTCCAATCAGTGGGAACAAAAGGAATGCAAAAGAACTTCCTCTCGCCAGCCATGAATGTACAGTACAACTGCTCAGATGTCCAGAAACCCTTTCTGAACGAGCACAGCACAGCTATAGCCCGCCAGCAAGACCGTGGCACCCTAGCAACTCAGAAGCTGGTTTCCCCGATATCTTTCTTACAGCCTCCAATAAATCCCAGAGGAAACAGGCTGTATTAATTATTATATTTTTAATTACGTTTTAATTTACTAGAAACAATTCATTGCTTTGTTCAGATTAGCTATAGAAGATAAAAAATAATACTTTCTGTGAACTTGTGTTCTGTTAGCAAAGGACACATTATAAATCCTTACGTTTGCTTCTTTTGAAGCAGAGTTTTAAAAGTGGAGATCAATTCCAGGTACAAAGTAGGTGTAACATAGTTGTGTCTTTGAAGCTCTGCATGGTATAAATCAGATAAAACAATGGTAGATGTATGAAAGCTTTTACACATATCAATACACCCACTTCGAGTTTCTTCTGACATTTCGACATCTTTCAAGAAGCGAGAGGCAACTGCTTCCAATGCATCTTCAGGCCACGTCTATAACAAATGAATGAACACTTATCTTGCTCAGTACTTCACACTTAAAAATATCAAAACATTTTACAAAACAAAAACAAAAAATCTTTATCCCATTTCATAGATGAAGATACTGAGACATAAAGAAATGACCTGCATTATCGTTGCAGAAGAGGAGACAAAAACATAACTAGAAAGAACTCAGATACCTAGTGATTTAGTTGAAGCCTCTGGCCTTACCTCATCTAGAGGAAACATTGTTAATTAAAAGGTAAGTCTCACTTTTTTTTTTTTTTTTTGTGTAAGATTGTTACTCTTCTTCAAAAGAATTGTTAAAGTTACAGCAGGATCTTTTAAAACTTGATGGATTACGTATTCTTTCAATCTTGTATCTAGCATCTTTAGCATGTCACACGTGGAATACGGTCTTATTGCAGAGCAGTAGAGAAAACACGGTGGTCTGCATCAAAAAGATGTTGTTTTCTTTGTTTGTTTGTTTGTTTTTTACAGAGATGTCAGTTCCAAACTTTTTTTTGGAACACAGATTCTGGTAGTCCTTGTAATAATAGAAAACAATTCATTTTTAAATCTATAACGTCTACAGTACTAAGTCCATTCAGTTATACTCTTACATCAAAATCAGACATTTGTTTTCTTGATGATTTTGCATTCTTCCTATAATAGCTTTTATTACAGTCGGGTTTATTCTAAGTCTGTAAACAATTTAAAGCACGACACTAAAAAAATCCAAGGTATTTTTCACTATCTTAATCAGAATTACTTGCTACAAAAATGGCTGAACTCATGTTTCTACTGCATTTCCATTAGGAAAACAAGCCAAATAAAATTCTTCTTTTTACCTGAAACCAGTCTAGTGTGCAGCAGTTGACGAGAGCAGGCAATTTACGAAGGCGATTATGGAAAGCATCTCCAATTGGACTCATTGCCAATACTATATGAAGCTGATCTCGGCAGCGATCGACAAACATGTTAAAAAGAGCTATAGGACTACCATCAGTTTGTTTTGTCCTGTCCCTCTGGAGATCTATTTGACGCATTTGTTCACAAATTTCTTGTTTCTCATCTATTGCGAAGAGGTTTGGCACTTCACCTGCATTTAATAAGTTGTTTATGTCTTCTAAGAATGACTCTTTTTTTATCTGTGCATCGATGAATAAGAAAACTCCCTGCATTTCTGCTTCCGTAGATTTTCTTAGTATGTCTTTTAAGTCTTTGTGCCATTCATTGGTACCATAACTTTTAGTTATTTCAACCTGGAAAAGGTTATACTCAGCCATGTGGGCTGCTAATCGAGTAAGAGACTGTCGACCACTACCTCCAACACCAACAAGGAGGGCGTGGCTACGAGGCTGTTTCAGAATATGGGAAATTCTACAAATATGTTCTATAGCAAACTGGAACAAGACTGGCTGCATTGGCTTTTTGCTTAAGTTATTAAACTCTTCAAGGTGGCTCTCTACAACTAATCTCAGCNTGGTTCTGCATCTTAACGCAAACGGGAAGAATAATGCCAGAAAGAAAAGCTCTATTTTTGTACCATTCCAGTTCCGAATAGGACACTGTTAAAATGACACAGATACCATTCATAATATTTTATATATAATATTAATATAATATATTCATAATACAGAGCTGTCTACTCAGGCCAATACCAACAAAAATACTCCTGATTTAATACAACGGTTCTTACTAGTTTATTTAGATTTTAAATTAAATCCCAAACCCTCTAAATTTGCAATCAGCTGCTAAAAATGCACTCATTAAAATGGCATCTACGTTGTCTATACTGAATCGTTATGGTCTGTTTCATTTGTAAAGCACAGAAAAAACATTTTGATATTTCAGGTGGATTCTTAGGAGAAGACAGACCTATATGCACAATACTAGCATTATATAGTGGCCTAGAAGTGGAAGAAGTCACATTTCAATTTCCAAAGCAAATAAAATATTTCCATATCATTTAAAATATGACCCTCAAGACTTTTCCAAACCTTAAAGAATTTTCCTAACGCGATGTAATCCAATCCATCGGAACAATTGAAAACTACACACTGCTTGGCTACAGCCTTTGCTAAATCTTTTGTCGTTTCTACTTTTCCAGTTCCTGCAGGACCTTCAGGGGCACCTCCAAGATGTAGATGTAGCGCACCAAATAGGGTTCTGAAAATAAAATAGCAGAAAAAGAAAAATAAAGTTGTACCAATTATATGCTGTTTTTATAGTTGCTCCAACTTCTACCAGAAACTCCTGAAAACTTGTTTCATGTCTATGCTTTCCTCAGGTTGTACAGTTTGTGTGCTCCTCGTAGTCTACAAATACATAGTGATGATTTAAGTTTACTAAAAGTTAAAATAAAAATAAAAATAAAAAAAAGAGCATAGCTTACTATCCATTCCTCCTGTAATTTAGTACTAACCATAGTGTCACAAAAGATTAAATCTATTAGAATTTAAATTAAAATATTCATACAGGACGNACCTGTCTAGGTGCCTCTGGGTGACATCCCTTCCTTCTGTAATATCAACTGCACCACTCAGATTGCTGTTGTCTGCAAACTTGCTGAGGGTGCACAGATAAAGACGTTGATGAGCACCAGTCCCAAGAGTGATCCTTGGGGGACACTACTTGTCACCAGTCTTCACCTGGACATACTTGAATAAGTCTGCCCATACAGAATATAGAAAACCTTGTCTCATGAATGCGGTAGCAATTTACAGTTGCTAGGCAGTAGGAAATGGTATCACAAAAACAGTCAAGTCTGCATTTTAAATATAATTTCTTAGCATTATGTGATTTAACTCATGAACCCAGAGACGTTTTATCATTCCTGTAGATTCTGTTGTTTCAGGCCTTGACAGGCAAACACCTTGAATAACACGTGAAAAATCAGGGAGATTGATTAAATAGTGTGATTTGGCTGGGGGAGGAAGTATATTCTTCGTAGCTTCTTTATACATACGCATGGTTCCATTAATAATTTGCGGAATCAATTCAACGTATTGTGGTGGAAAGCTATAACTGAGAAGGTATAAAAGGTGGTAGTTTATGAACAATACAATATATGCACACTTAGATTTACTCCCGAGTCCATGCCAGTTTTAAAATTCTGTACTTACACAATCATAAAAATCATTATTTGAGCTGCAAGGGACCCTCAGAGGTCATCTAGTCCAACTCCCCTGCAATGAACAGGGACGCTTACACTAGATCAGGGAGCTCAGAGCCTGGTTCAGACTGACCTTGAGCGTCTCCAAGGATGGGGCATCCATCACCTCTCTGGGCAACCCCTTCCAGTGCCTCACCACCCTCACTGTAAAAACCTTCTTCCTTATATCCAGTCTGAATCTCCTCTCTTTTAGCTTGAGACCGTTTCCCCATATACTATCTCAACAGACCCTGCTAGAGAGTTCGTCCCCTTCCTTCTTAAAGCCCCTTCTTGAGATCCTGGAAGCCCACTCTCAAGTCTCCCTGGAGCCTTCTCTTCTCCAGGCTGAACAGCCCCATCTCTCTCAGCCTTCTTTTATTATACTCAGTCAAAATGTTTCAATGGACTATAACGGAAGTTCAGACGTAAGCCACACTCAGGAAGCAGTTACGTCCAAAATTAACATCAAAACTAACATCAAAATTACCATATACATAAATATTGGAGATTTTATTCCAAACCAGACAAAGTAAGGAAGAAAGATGTAGTATAAAGATTAAATATTCATTTATCTCTAATAGATGCGAAGAACAACAACAAAATCTGTTTTTACATAAGGGCTTCTGAAACACAAATCTTAATTTACCAGCACCCAGAAAGTCACGTGCACGGAGCAAAGCAGAACTAAAACAATCCGTAGTCTCTGCATTCAAACAGTTAAGCATATGAATCCTACAATTGTTGTGAACACAGCGTAGAACTGAACTCCTAGATGCATGTATTGAAAGGTCATTTCCAAGAATACTTTAATCCTGTTAGCACTTACTTGGGAAGAAGCAAATGCTCTGAAACTCACTGCTAGGATGCCATCTGACCGTTTGTATAGCTGACCCATTGTTATGGATTTGGGATTTAAAACTGTGATCTGAACTTTGTTTTCTTCCATCAGCCCCTATAGGTACAAAAGTGTTAACATTAAACATTTGTTATATCATATGTTTTATTTTGTATTTTACATGTATATTAAATCTTCATAAAACTTTCATCAGTTTAGAGAATGAAAGATATCATAAATATTACATTTCAAAGATGGTTTACACGTGCGTAAAGACAATTCTCCCAACTTTATCATACGTAGCTGAAAGTATAATTTTAATACTGAACAGTGGCTTGATGTATAAAAAAGGATTTTATTTAATTTAAATGTTAGTGAATAGGACATAAGGCAGTCGGTCAGATACCCAAGAACTATACTTACACTTGCAGGGATGAAAACAGGTCAAGCCCTTCTTTGTCTCATTTATCCCATGTTTAACAAAGCAATAAGTATGACTGTTTTAGTAAATTTCTGAGATTGACATCAAAACACCACTGCAAAGAGGTTTTGTTGTTGTTGTTGTGTTTTGTTTTTACTTAAACCATGCAAAGATATCTAATTTTACTTTTTATTAACTTCAACTGATTCTTTTCTTGTCCCCTTGTGATTATAGATGATGTAAAATTGCACAAATCATAGATTAGGTGGGTAAAAACCACTATAGGAACAAATCTTATGTAAGTTTGAAAGTACAGCTTCTCAAACAAATTCTTTTCAGTTTTCCCTTACGCTTCCCTAGAGATCCCTAGGGTAAATTCTGTATTTTGTACAAATACAAAAATATTTTAATAAAATTTGTTTGAAAATAGATTTCACAAGAAATATTTATAAAACGTGTCTAGATACCTTCTCGCATACGTCCCCCAGCGCTCCTGCCAGAACTCGATATGCACAGGTTTTTCCACCAAAAGGCTCTCCAACTATCATAAAGCCATGACGCACAATCACCATCTCATATATCTGCAGGATCTTCATAGAAAATACATCAGTCATTTGCAAATTCATAGCAACACAGTTTGTTCTGATGGCTTCCAACAGGTCACTGTAGTCTGGTTTTGGCAGCCTCACACCGGGAAACAAATCAGAGGTAATACCTTATTCAAACAATTAATTGAAAAGCAGACTTGCTTCCACTGTCACTGGGTTTGAAACTCATGCAATCAATCCTTTGTCCTTTAAAATTTAGGCAAACTATTATCTATTTTGATAAAAATAATTATGAATGTCACATAACCTTGTCTGAGCCAAACCTTCTTAATTTATTATTGATATTTATTTCATGAGCCTTTTTCATGTTTATGTGTGTATGTAGTAAAGGATTAATTACCTAATTGATTGGCTTCTATCAAACTAGTTTACGAAACTTGCTTTTAGAAAGCGGAAAAAGCTTTTTCCTTTCTCTCTCAATAACCAGAAACTAGTTAACAGAAATATGAACAGTAGACCCATACGGTCAATGTATTTGCTATGAAGGAACAGGTAAGACTGTTCAAAAATAATTAGGGGAGCCAAATCTGGACTATTACTCTGCCAAATCTGTTATGTAATATTAGCATTTTTAACAAGTTTTTTGAACATTACTGAAAATATGTTTTTTGTTTTTTTTTTTTACCTCAAAAAGCAGTAAATCATGAGACAAGAATTTAGGCAGGTTGACATCTGTGATGGATCTAAGTAGCAAAATTTCTTCATCTTCCAATGGGTACTTCAGCTAAAAAAGATATTAAATAGTGTTGCGTTATTTTTGTAGTTTTGGAAAGCCAATGTTAAATGCCTATTTTACAGAACAGTTCCTGTTGTGCATCTGTGTAATTATTTCTGGCAAGTTCAGGTCCACAAACAGTAAGATACATTCTGGATGTATGTTTATAATCAGGTGTNAATTAATATAATTGAAGAAATCCTTTTAGTAGCAGAATGTGACACAGCTTGTTGGTGAAATTAAGAACTTGTCTTAATTTGTATAGCAGTGTCCAATCAGTGGGAACAAAAGGAATGCAAAAGAACTTCCTCTCGCCAGCCATGAATGTACAGTACAACTGCTCAGATGTCCAGAAACCCTTTCTGAACGAGCACAGCACAGCTATAGCCCGCCAGCAAGACCGTGGCACCCTAGCAACTCAGAAGCTGGTTTCCCCGATATCTTTCTTACAGCCTCCAATAAATCCCAGAGGAAACAGGCTGTATTAATTATTATATTTTTAATTACGTTTTAATTTACTAGAAACAATTCATTGCTTTGTTCAGATTAGATATAGAAGATAAAAAATAATACTTTCTGTGAACTTGTGTTCTGTTAGCAAAGGACACATTATAAATCCTTACGTTTGCTTCTTTTGAAGCAGAGTTTTAAAAGTGGAGATCAATTCCAGGTACAAAGTAGGTGTAACATAGTTGTGTCTTTGAAGCTCTGCATGGTATAAATCAGATAAAACAATGGTAGATGTATGAAAGCTTTTACACATATCAATACACCCACTTCGAGTTTCTTCTGACATTTCGACATCTTTCAAGAAGCGAGAGGCAACTGCTTCCAATGCATCTTCAGGCCACGTCTATAACAAATGAATGAACACTTATCTTGCTCAGTACTTCACACTTAAAAATATCAAAACATTTTACAAAACAAAAACAAAAAATCTTTATCCCATTTCATAGATGAAGATACTGAGACATAAAGAAATGACCTGCATTATCGTTGCAGAAGAGGAGACAAAAACATAACTAGAAAGAACTCAGATACCTAGTGATTTAGTTGAAGCCTCTGGCCTTACCTCATCTAGAGGAAACATTGTTAATTAAAAGGTAAGTCTCACTTTTTTTTTTTTTTTNTTTGGCAGATTAGCCAGTAAGCAATTGGAAGGTGTTAACATATCATAGCAAAAGCACCTAAGGGTGTAAAGAAAATAACGCAAAGCAGTGGCAAACATGCCAAATACAATTCACTAAATCTGCACTGAACGAGAATTCTTGAAAGATAATCAGCACATTTAATGGGCTTGCCGTACAGAGATAGTTGGTGATCAGCCCATGAACTTCTTGCATTCTCTTGGCTTTCACCCTAAAACCCTTTTCATTTTAATGTGCATCACTGAGTGTGTACTTGTCATTATACAGAATCATGTACCTTTTATTATGAAAGAGTACTACTCAGTTACTTACTCAGTTACTACTAAGTAAGTTTCTGGGTAATAAAAAAAAATTAAAGAAATCATTTACCTTCAGGTTGCCAGCAGCAGTAAGTACTGACTACACAGCTCTCATTCCATAATCATAATGGTGCTGGGACAACAACTGCTCAGAACACAGAAGGTACGTAACTACGATTTTTACAGACAGAGGTCGTGCAGAAACAAAACCACAAGAATACAGAACTATCTCTGCAATCAAGGCTTAATCAGGAACATCATAGCTACCGTTCGAAAGAGAGCCTATTAAATACATAAATGAAAAAAATCCCATCAGAAAAAAATACACATTATTATATACAACTTTTCTGCAATTACACAGAATACTGTTTCCATTATTTCCTTAATAAAGCAGGAGCCAATTAAAGTTACGTGCTATTATTATGACTACACTGTAACATGTTTAACAGTTCTCCGTAACTATTCAGCAATACTTTACAATTATGACAATTCATGCTTATAGTTCTACTTCATTCAAGATTAACAACAAAAAAATTACAACACACAAAATGCCACAAGCTTTAGAAGGAACAGGGGAGTGCAATTCAAGTACCATAAATACGGCGCCGCTTTCAGACTCATCTACTAGCTTTGTTCAGCTGTAGCCAGTGCTTCCATTCTACCATATTTTAACCAAACAAGCATCAGAATATTTTCTAACAGATAAAAGTTCTGTTGCTTTTCATAATTTATCAACAAGTATTCCAAATTACCCTTTTTCATGTATAGAAGTAATGTTTTTGAACCTTCTATTTACAGTATGTGTTAATGAGCAAACTTCCCAAACTGTTCTGAGAAATATTCACACAAGGCTGTACATTATTAATTTATCAATATCTGTGCTCAGATTTCTTTTCTTGCTATGGACGTATGACAACTATATTTAAGGGGTAAGAAAGGATGTAGCACTCTTGTAACAATCACTCAATAATGAACTTACAGAAGACAGAAATCTCTAACATTAAAAACACTGCAAGTCCCATCAGATGTTATCTTGATTCTTTGTCAGAAGTAAAAGAAAATTAGTCAGAGATCAATCTTTTATTCAGCATTAAGATATTACTGACTTTTTACAAACTATAAAGTGTTCCTTTTACTTTCTGAACTTCCAGTTTCATAGTAAAGAAGCATTAAGCTTTTGTTGCTTTGTATTTTTTTTAATCGGATGGTTTTTTTAATCCTGACAGACTGATAGGCCTTAAATCACTCAACAATTTCCCAATGTATTCAAATTTAGCTTATTTCTATTGTTAAATCTAATTTTCTTTAGTAACTTCTTTTTCAGAGATTATTTTTACACCAGTCCAATTAAAAAAAAAACAGTTTAGAAGACCTGAAGGTAATTGATATTAAATATTCTTCATCTTTTTTATTTGACAAAAAACTTTCTTTTTTTTTCTTCACTTTCCGTGTCAACTATTAAGAAGATTAAAATGCCAAATGTTACAATACCTTAAGATTGTCAGGAAGCTCTGAATGCCCAGCATAACTAGGATTCATGGTAATGAAGACAGCACATGTAGGGTTAAGTTTCAATTCAGTTCCTTCGAATGCTAATATATCAGATCCTGAATTAATGTCTGTAGAGGGGAAAAAAAACAAAACTACTGTCATAGACTTTTTTTTCCCACCTCTATTCTTTGTCATACATAAAACAAAGTTATAGTTAAAATAACAGTTTACCTCTTTGGATAGTAAAAATCTGCTGAGCAACCACAGAAAGCACTTCCAAATCAATTCTGTTGAATTCATCAAAGCAAGCCCACGCTCCACAAGATAACAAACCCTAGATGAGACAGACATCAGATTAATTGATTGGTGCCCATTTATTCTGAACACACCAATGCTGACCAAAACAATTCAGTAAGGAGAAAAAGATCTGCAAAGACAGAACTTATATCTGTGATTTAGGGCACTAAGGTCTAATCAAACTCACTCCAGGTAGCAGAAATCATCAAAAAGAATTACGGAAATCTATAACGTTTTCTTCGGGAAAAAAGAAAGACAAAAAACTTGTACCACGTAAACTGGAATCCTGTTTCTTCTGTCATATGCAAAGTGCTATCAAATACACACATTTTGCATGTTTTACCTTTAATGTCAGCATTTTGGAACTGTACAAGAGGGAAGAAGATTTCACCTCTAAACGGGCCTCCAAAAACCCTACTGATTCTTTTCTTTCATGTCTATGGCTGACAGGGGTCACAATGACAACAGGCAACATAAGGAATTCCGCAGGGCTAAAATTAACCATTTTGTTTACAGTATGAACAAGAATGACTGTCTTTTAATAACATGTTACAGCACGACACGTTACCCAAATTGTAATGAAAGAGCAATTCTCTTTTCCTACAGTTTTCATTAATTTATAGGGTTTTTTTTGCTGTATGTTCCCTAAATGCCGCTGTACTGTCTCTGCTGTAAATATAGTGCCTAGACAGAATCTTGTGATTAGCTAACAGTTGTTCTAAAATTCCTACTTAAGACACAGAATTTTGCTTTAATCGATTTACAGGAAAAAAATTGTTTTTCTTATTTGTTTGAATTTCTCTCGTGTTGACTTTTGAACCCATGCCATATGGTTCTGCATCTTAACGCAAACGGGAAGAATAATGCCAGAAAGAAAAGCTCTATTTTTGTACCATTCCAGTTCCGAATAGGACACTGTTAAAATGACACAGATACCATTCATAATATTTTATATATAATATTAATATAATATATTCATAATACAGAGCTGTCTACTCAGGCCAATACCAACAAAAATACTCCTGATTTAATACAACGGTTCTTACTAGTTTATTTAGATTTTAAATTAAATCCCAAACCCTCTAAATTTGCAATCAGCTGCTAAAAATGCACTCATTAAAATGGCATCTACGTTGTCTATACTGAATCGTTATGGTCTGTTTCATTTGTAAAGCACAGAAAAAACATTTTGATATTTCAGGTGGATTCTTAGGAGAAGACAGACCTATATGCACAATACTAGCATTATATAGTGGCCTAGAAGTGGAAGAAGTCACATTTCAATTTCCAAAGCAAATAAAATATTTCCATATCATTTAAAATATGACCCTCAAGACTTTTCCAAACCTTAAAGAATTTTCCTAATGCGATGTAATCCTATCCATTAGAACAATTGAAAACTACACACTGCTTGGCTACAGCCTTTGCTAAATCTTTTGTCGTTTCTACTTTTCCAGTTCCTGCAGGACCTTCAGGGGCACCTCCAAGATGTAGATGTAGCGCACCAAATAGGGTTCCGAAAATAAAATAGCAGAAAAAGAAAAATAAAGTTGTTCCAATTATATGCTGTTTTTTTAGTTGCTCCAACTTCTACCAGAAACTCCTGAAAACTTGTTTCATGTCTATGCTTTCCTCAGGTTGTACAGTTTGTGTGCTCCTCGTAGTCTACAAATACATAGTGATGATTTAAGTTTACTAAAAGTTAAAATAAAAATAAAAATAAAAAAAAGAGCATAGCTTACTATCCATTCCTCCTGTAATTTAGTACTAACCATAGTGTCACAAAAGATTAAATCTATTAGAATTTAAATTAAAATATTCATACAGGACGAATTCTAATCAATTAAAAAACTTCTAATTATGCCTATTAGAACATCAAAAATATAATCCTGGAGTCACCCATTTTAGGACTAAAATATCTCATCTAAGTAGTTTCTTGCAAGCACAGAACATTTAGTAACAAGTGCTTTTACCTGTAGCATCTGTCTGTAAGCGGAGTAATAACCAGCCTAGGTGTATTGCCAAGATATTCATATCCATATCTCAGTCCAGCATTGATCATTCTTGTTTGAAGATGTCCTTCCTAAGAAAATATGGCATTGACTTTATAGATGAAATGATTACAAAAAGAGAGAAAACAACACACTATTCCTCAAGTTTGTAAAGGAGCACTTCTAGAGCAATTGGTACGTTGCTCTGAGACAGCTTGTGATTCAATTAAACAAAAATATCACCATTTAATAATAAAGTATGAACACAGAACCATTTTTTCCTTAACTTCTATCTAGAAAAAAAATCCTACTAACTATATTGCTGAGTAAAATGGTCTTGTTTAGCTACTTAGAAAGATGAAGGTCTTTCTAAAACAGAAACAAAAGTAACCGTATCTCAGAATTGCAGGAAGGTTAAGGTTGGAACGGACTATTAGCCTATCATTCTAAACCAACCTCTCTTCTCAGTCCCCTAGAGCACACTAAGCAGGCTTGAATCCAGACAGCTTTTAAATATCTCCAGAGTAGGAGACTCAACAGTCTCTCTGGGCAACTGTCCTAGAGCTCAGTCATCCTCACAGTAAAGAACATTTTCCTCGTGTTCAGTCAGAACTTCCAGTGTTTCAGTTTCTGCCCATTTCCTCTCATCCTATTACTGAGCACACCACTGAGGACAGTCTGGCCCCATCCTCTTGTCATTCATCCTCCTTTCAGATGCTTATATATACCAATCAGGTCTCCCTGAGCCTTCTCCGAGCTGAACAGGCCCAATTCCGTCAGCCATTCCTCTTATCAGTTATGCTCCAGTCCCTTAAATATTTTAGCAGCCCTTCGCTAGACTTGCTCCAAGAGCTCCAATGGCCAATAGCTGAATTTATAGTCAACTTGATGACTCTAATATGGCAATACGATATATTTTAATTTTAGGTGCAGTGTCTTCTGTAATATGGGAAATCTTGTCCTGACAAATGCAAATATATTGTATACTACCACCACACAGTATAAACGTTGCTATTTTTCCAAGTCACACATAAATAAAATAATATTGACATCAGATTAAAATCTTTAGTTGTCATCCCTAAAGCACTTTTTACTCTTCAGAAATAACAATAATAAATAGTGTTAATAATAAAACTAAATTGCGTCTGAGTGAACAACAGCAATCTCTCCTGCAGATTCAGCCAAAGTTCTGAGATTCAGTAGCAATGAGAAGGTGATTTTAATTAAAACCTCTTTGTATTTGGCTACCGGACATTTTAGTTAACAATCCACAGAATTATCAGTTAAAGTTACGTTCTTATCAGCAGAAATTATCACATTAGAGTAACTATTCTCTGTGTCAGCAAGCAAGCAGAAATTGAAAAGCTGTGAGCAGAAATTACCTTCTAATAGGATTGAGAGGTCTCACTTACCTCCCAATAGTACCTAAGCTGACTTAGCCATTCAAAGTCATTCTCATCCTTGATTTTCTTGCTTACTAGAGATGCAAGGACATCCCTAGCATGAACATCAAGCGCAACAAGTGCTCCAAGCGTCACACGATTCTGCTTAGACAGCTTTCCTCACACCAAGGTGACAATGTCCTCTATCTGTCTATTATTCTGTTCCAGAAAATCCTCTAGAGCCTGGGAAAATTTTTACAAGTTAGATAACTGCAGGTTTAGTCTAAGGCAGGAGGATTTTTTCCTTATATTACTCTTATTTCTCTATATCAAAATATTCCTTCTCACTATTATAATAGTGAACTATCATTCACAGACTTAGTTCAACAGGGCTTCTGTCTGTTTGATTCTGTTTTTTTTAATGTTACAGAACAATACATGGAGACATCAATGACACGTATCAGGAAACAAAACAGCATAATTTTTTTTCTTCCTGGAATACAGGAATTACTCCTTCGCTTTTTGGAAACTTCACATTAAGAAAATGATACATATTTAAGAGACTGGCTTATATGTATACAACACATTTTCTATGCTTAAGGAACATTACAATACTAGAAAAACACCTTGAAGTTCTACAGTAGTTAGGAACAAACTGGTTACAATCTATGTTCAGTTAATCATTTTCATGCTCATAGGTTGCGGTAAATACAAAAGGCCCAATTTAAGGAAAGCACTTACATCAATACTGAGAAGTGACGAGTGCCTCACTAAACTGAAATTAATAAGAAGGACATTGGAACCTGGAAATTGTTTGCCACTTAGACATCCATATCTTTTGCACTTAAATGCATGCTCTTTCAGGAAGCTGCAAAGACTGAAGGTCCACGGTAAGCATTAATGCTCTGAATCCTTACAGAAAAGTCAGAAATTACTGCTATTTGTCTGGAGAAAAACTTACCTACATCTGCTTTAGATTTTTCTCCATGCTAGAACGTTGTTCATCTTCGCATACTCTGGCAGTGGTAACCACCAATGGATTTTTCTTATTCTGACATCTCTCATTCCAGCTAATTATTTCCCAATCATTAAGCTTGATTAAATGATCCACTTAGAATTACTTATTTTTAATTTATGAATATAAAGGAGCAAACAAAGTTCAAAATCTCTTCAATTTCATGAGTTGCTTCAAAAGTTCCAATCGGGACAGCATCCAAAATACGTCACTCAAGTCAGGCATAAAAGCCCCCTCGCCTACCACCAAGCTTTCCAAGCTTTAACCAAGCAAACTCGTAAAAACCTAGATATCATTATGTTCTCATCTCCCATTTCAGTATCACTCCTTACTACTGCACTTCTGACTATATATTTCACTGAAAATGAAAGTGGTCCACAAAATATTACTCTGTAAATTTATGAAACGCTTTTGTTTCTATACATCTTACTTCACTGTTTGTTTTAATAAAAAACTTGCACCTTTATACAGTTACCTGTTGGAAACACTTAACTAAAAAATGTTTCAAAGAAGCCTGTGTGTATGCCTGTGTGTGTATGCATGCGTATGTGAATAAATTTTTAATCATAAAAAGGGACTTAAATGAGACTGGTATCCTGTCCCAGAAAACTAAGGAGCTTCTGCTAAAAAAAAAGAAGTTTTTTGTCACTGTGTGCACGGAATACCTTTGACGTCAGCAAAAAATGATGCTGTAGGTAGGATGCCATTGATTTTACCCAGGATAAAGCTGCAGCTTCATGCAGAACACATTATGTCTGGCCTCTCATGCGGTCACTGACTGTCTGTCCTATTTCTTATGCTTTAGTACAAAATAGAAATGGTACAGATAAAGAATTTTGAATGTTCTGAGACTGAGAGTTCTCCTTGTCAAACATTTGTAACAGACTGTTAGGAGATGCAAACCTCTTCCCACTCCTTCACTAAATACAAGTCTCTTTCCCCAGCAAAATGAAGATTCTTGGGCTGGCACCAGACAGGCAGAACTACCAGTACAAAAGAATTTGAGTAAAGGCTACAGAAATGTTTCCCTGAACATCCAAGTATAGAAAAGACTTAACATATACAGCAAAAGAGCCTTGTGTCAGCTCAGAATTCTGTAACAAACATTCCCAAAACCAAGTGAATTTAATCATTGTTTAACTTCCTACTTTTATTCACTAACAACCTCATTAGGATGATGCTGGTTTTCATTATCTTAGAATCTAAAATCTGTAAGGTTAGAATTTCTGTTTCTCCTTCCTGAAAGACTTTCACCGAGGAGGATAAATGATGCAGGATGTAGAAGCCTTCTTTCTTTCCCAAAAGAACTGAGGATCTCCTTTACTACTAGAAAAACAAAATCTTTTTAAATCTTTTCCAAACCTTCCAGTCCATTGCAAGATTTACTCTTTGTATTAGAAATCCTGTTCTCTTCTTCCTTTAGTTCTGTCCACTCAGAAGCCTTTTTTTCTTTGTCTATCAGACAAGGAAATCTTCTTGAAATGCCCACTATTATCGGAAGCCATGGCTTCCACTTGTGAATAAGCAGCAAGTGTTATATGGCCTTGAAATACTCCTCCATATATAAAGAGTAGATTTAAGTCTGTGTTTGTGTTATAGCTCAGCTATATATGAACAGCAAGAACCCCAAAACACAAATACTGCAGAAGTTTCTCCAGTTGATACAATCTCATTGCAAAAATTGGTAAGAGGAAGTATAATAGTGTCAAAAATATTTCATGTAAATCCTGATGCCCCTTTCTGTCCTAACATCAGAGAATGAAGATCTAGTTGCCTCAGATGATAATGCATATCCAGTAACAATTCTGGAACATTCCCAAATATAACAGGTAATAGCAATCCTTACTGATAAAACAGAAGAAAGTTTTTGCAAAACATAATCCTGAATCTTAATTCAATGCCTTATGTACCTTTCTTCTCACTACCTAGCTAATAGATAATATGTTCTGTCTCAATCGTGCATTCACTGCTTGATAAGAGTGAAGATGGTACTTATCTTCTGCTAGTCCCAGCCCATATTCATAAAAAGTTCTAAATATTTAGGAAGCTAAGCTAAGCCAAACAGAGAATCTGTGCTAGTTAATAGTATCTGAACGCACCAATGACCTGTTTTCACAGAAACATATAATATCCATGTTGAGCTACACAGAATGTATTCTGATGCTGTGCTGAAGTATGCCTACATTCACAAGAAAATACTATCTTCAAAGTCTTCAAGAATCATAGCTCAAGCGTACCTTTAAGGTAAATATTTAAAAGATCAATTATTACACTGAGCAGCTACTCATTCAAAAAGATTATAACCAAGGGTTGGATTTATCACTGCATTACATCCATTTGACAAAATTTAAATATGCAATGAATATTCTTACCTTCTGGCCATTTCTAATAGACATCTCTACCTGCATCATCCAGAAAGTTTGGGATACACAAAGAGCTGTTTGTCCAGGCCATTCCCGTACCCAATCAACACGTGGAGTTTTGGGATAAGCTTCAATTGCATCCTGAATGACCTATATAGGATAGAAGCACGTGGTAGGGAGCCACAAATGAAAATAAGTAATGTTTAGCTTTAGAACTAATTTAGGTTAGGTTGCAATACTAAGAATCAAAAATAAATCAGCCACGACTTTAACTCCATGACGCTGACATCCTGCAAGAAACTCTCTCCAAGATAAAAAAAAAAATCAAAACGTACTAACATGAACCAGCTGATCACAAAAAATTTCTGAGAACTAATTTCACAACACATTCTAATAGGATTCAGGCCATTGGAAATATAAAGTTTTCTACTTCCATCTATAGTGAAACTAGAAAACAAGTGCAAATACAGTTCAGTTAGAACTAACAACCCAAACTGAAAATTCTTTTTAAAACCCAGCTATTCTGCTATAAATTCAGAGCTTTTAACTTTGCAGTTCATATTATTTAAACTTATATCTAACTTCATGTACATTTTTTAATAGCAGAATGATGAATCTGGTTATTACACCACTCAAGGATAATCCCAATGAAATCAAAACTTGGGAAAATCTTTCAGTCCCTACCAACTGTTTTGTATTTTTTTCTTCCTCCCATTAACAAAACTAAGTAAGAATAAGGCAAAAGCTTCAGTAAATTTAGATGTCTCCTCAGCAAGTCAGCGTAACACTACTTGGATGAAAATCTGCTCTATGTCCTGCATTTCCAAGTCTCTTTACTTTTACCAATCTATACACAGAATAGCATGAATGACCCATTATGGAAAAATGTCTCTGTATTGATACCACAACTATATAAATATTATGTATTTCAGATCACTATAAAAGTTTTACAGTCAAGAGTGAATGCAGACAAATGGTGCTTAACCATTTCTTATTTATACAGCTCAGTTTCCCCATGTCTGATACACACCAAGCAGGTGAATTTATTCACTTTTATTTCCTAATATGCCATTAGTATAATTAAACTGTCATACTGTACAACAGTGTCAGAAGTGTGTACATTTGATTACCTCACTTGACATTGAAGAGGAACAAAGAAAATGACAGAGACAGCTAAATATATGACGTGATGATGTGATCCTAGAATAATACAATCTGAAAAGAGTTCGGAATCTTGATTAAGGTAGTCAGAATTAAGAGGAATGTTAAAAGGAATATTAAAAAATCAGGGCATACTTTCATTTGAATCTTGTCCTTTAATACCACAGCAGGTGTAGAACAATCTCTGACAAAAGAATCCTTGGGTCAAGTGTTTTTCATTTTAAAGAAACCTAGAGCATTATAAATCCAGAAAACTGATATCAGATTATTAGGTTTGTTTGAAAAGGTATACTCTTAATAGACTGAATTCATTGTTTCAGTGCTCATGCTGGGCAAAGAATAAAAAATGATTCCAGTATGTTAACTGAAGAAATCAAGGCTGAATGACAATGGCCTAAGGAATGACTAAATAATTTCGTTTGGAAATGAGGACCAGAAATATCGAATGCAAATATGCCTAGATGCATCAATACTTGGAAGTACTACTGATCATCACTGATAAAGGACAAATCAAATTGCAGTTGAAGTGACACGTAATCAAGGTGGTTTTCTGCCTCCAGAAAATATTATGCTTAAATGCCTTAATTCAACAGACTTCTTGATATTTGCTTAACTTTAAGCATGAGTTTCCACGGACTTTACTGCTTACGCCTCCCAGCAGTCCAACACCAGGACAGAATACCACAGAACCATTTAAGCTGGAGAAGCCTTTCAGATCAAGTCCAATCGCCTACCCAGCTACCAAGTTCACCGCTAAACCACATCCCTCAGCACCACAGATGCATTTCTTAAATGCTTCCAGGGATGCAGCCTATTCCAATGCATTACCACTCTTTCCATGAAGAAATTCTTCACGATACCCAATCCAAACCTCCTCTGGCACAACTTGAGGCTGTTTCCTTACATTCTATGAGCCATTTTCTCGTGTCCTAGACATAGCTGTTTTTGCGTTGGATCCAACACACAACACAACTGCCACAACTAAGTGCTTTCAATCTTTAAACAGCTACGCATCAATCACCTTCCTATTTTTTTCATGCTTCAGAGAATAAAAGCATTATGATTTGTTACCTTGTGGACAGAATTCAGCATAGCTGCCTCCAGTTCAACGAGCCATCTTTCAACTCGACCTCTAGCTTCAGAGGCTTAANCTTCATTCAAGATTAACAACAAAAAAATTACAACACACAAAATGCCACAAGCTTTAGAAGGAACAGGGGAGTGCAATTCAAGTACCATAAATACGGCGCCGCTTTCAGACTCATCTACTAGCTTTGTTCAGCTGTAGCCAGTGCTTCCATTCTACCATATTTTAACCAAACAAGCATCAGAATATTTTCTAACAGATAAAAGTTCTGTTGCTTTTCATAATTTATCAACAAGTATTCCAAATTACCCTTTTTCATGTATAGAAGTAATGTTTTTGAACCTTCTATTTACAGTATGTGTTAATGAGCAAACTTCCCAAACTGTTCTGAGAAATATTCACACAAGGCTGTACATTATTAATTTATCAATATCTGTGCTCAGATTTCTTTTCTTGCTATGGACGTATGACAACTATATTTAAGGGGTAAGAAAGGATGTAGCACTCTTGTAACAATCACTCAATAATGAACTTACAGAAGACAGAAATCTCTAACATTAAAAACACTGCAAGTCCCATCAGATGTTATCTTGATTCTTTGTCAGAAGTAAAAGAAAATTAGTCAGAGATCAATCTTTTATTCAGCATTAAGATATTACTGACTTTTTACAAACTATAAAGTGTTCCTTTTACTTTCTGAACTTCCAGTTTCATAGTAAAGAAGCATTAAGCTTTTGTTGCTTTGTATTTTTTTTAATCGGATGGTTTTTTTAATCCTGACAGACTGATAGGCCTTAAATCACTCAACAATTTCCCAATGTATTCAAATTTAGCTTATTTCTATTGTTAAATCTAATTTTCTTTAGTAACTTCTTTTTCAGAGATTATTTTTACACCAGTCCAATTAAAAAAAAAACAGTTTAGAAGACCTGAAGGTAATTGATATTAAATATTCTTCATCTTTTTTATTTGACAAAAAACTTTCTTTTTTTTTCTTCACTTTCCGTGTCAACTATTAAGAAGATTAAAATGCCAAATGTTACAATACCTTAAGATTGTCAGGAAGCTCTGAATGCCCAGCATAACAAGGATTCATGGTAATGAAGACAGCACATGTAGGGTTAAGTTTCAATTCAGTTCCTTCGAATGCTAATATATCAGATCCTGAATTAATGTCTGTAGAGGGGAAAAAAAACAAAACTACTGTCATAGACTTTTTTTTCCCACCTCTATTCTTTGTCATACATAAAACAAAGTTATAGTTAAAATAACAGTTTACCTCTTTGGATAGTAAAAATCTGCTGAGCAACCACAGAAAGCACTTCCAAATCAATTCTGTTGAATTCATCAAAGCAAGCCCACGCTCCACAAGATAACAAACCCTAGATGAGACAGACATCAGATTAATTGATTGGTGCCCATTTATTCTGAACACACCAATGCTGACCAAAACAATTCAGTAAGGAGAAAAAGATCTGCAAAGACAGAACTTATATNATCAATGAATTTAAGTAAAACAATCCTATTCATTGCACTGCATCAATATTTCTTAGTAATGAGAAGGCAGTTTATTATTTTAATTCTTATCCTTACGTGGCCTTGCACTGGACACTATCATGTCTGAACACTGGGAATAAAACTGCAGTGTATGGATCCTATCTGATGTTCAATTTTCCACTGGGTGGAGAGGGAAACACAATATGTTAATTTCACTATGAATTATTAATTGGACTCTTGAATTTTCTGAAAAACTGTGTACAGAATGGTTACTAGTTTAGAAAACAAAGATGAATTCAATTACTTGCATTAAAAGTCACTCTGCATTTGCCTAATAGAAAAATCCAACCTAGTACATTCTTGACGCCATAGTTGTCAGTGAGAACAAAAAAGCTACAGAGAAACAGT
This sequence comes from Pavo muticus, assembly GCA_016647715.1. Taxonomy (NCBI): domain Eukaryota; kingdom Metazoa; phylum Chordata; class Aves; order Galliformes; family Phasianidae; genus Pavo; species Pavo muticus. The sequence continues at coordinate 714,186 of JACDJE010000378.1, forward strand.
ATGACAAACCTGCCTGCATGCACAATGAGTCACAAATGCATCTATTAAATACTACTGTACCGGGTAGGATCTTTGGTCTCTGAAAGAATCTCAAGGAGTTCATCATTAGATAAAAAAAAGAATCTGGGGAAAAACAGGCGCTTCTTCTCTAGGTATTCATTAAGTCCCTTGAGAATTATCTCCAGAAATTCACTGCACTTCCTCATTTTTTCCAACATCTTGTCTATTGTTACCACAGTCAGCACGTTTGTCCTGAAAAAGAAATGAAACCAGATAAAAACATTAATGTCTACTCACACAGCACTGCAGAAAAAGTCTTGAGCAAAATTTATCTTTATTTCCTTTTCTTTACTTGGTAATTGCCAGAATTACAATTCATAATCTTCAGTTTCTGGTTTCACTGGAAAAATAGTTAAGGCAGTCAGCGTTAAACCACTTTTTACTACTTCTGAAAATAATTTTCAAAACAGAATGAGTTCATCAGAGCGATTCCTGTCATTTTGTTGGAGCAACAGCAATCTACCCCATAATCATACCCATAGAATTAAGCAAAATGAACCAGCAAAAGATTCTGATGAATTTTTAAGTATACTTTTATGGCAGCAATACTGACACACACTTTATCTGGTAATCTATCAAATTTCAATGTAAAAAAAAAAAAGAAAAAGATCTCTTTTCTCATATAAAACACTTCTATACACAAGATCTGGAGTTGAGATGGCAAAATTGCAAGTAGGCAGAACTGCTGCTGTCTATAAGACTTCAGTACCAACGTTAACTAGTTATATGCTCTGAAAAAGACTTTATCTGATCCTAACGTTTACTAGCTAAGGACATCTTTGGAGATTTTTGCTAATATGAAAAGTTAGATTCTTTGGAAGTATCACAAATTATATTTTATTTCTTTTTATGATAGCTGAATAACACACACTAAGATACACTGCTTAATAAGCACTTTCTTCTGTTTTTATACTGAGCAGGTAACAATATATATCTCTTAGCTACTGCTTTCCAAATTAACACCTCCAGTGAAAAGAACGTAAGCGTTTAAAAAAAAATAACTGCTGCATGAGTGGAAAGTTGTTTCAATTAATACAAATAAAAGGTTTTTGTAAAAGACCTAAAGATTATCAAGCTAAAAAGCAAGCTTGAAAGAAATACCGTTGTCTGAACATCAAACTCTGGCATTTTATATACCTTGTGACCAATTTATAGCCTGATTTACATTAACTTTTTTAAGTCACTCACCAAGTACAGGACTTTTGTAGCAAAATGAGAGACATTTCTAAGTAGGAAATCCAGATCTGCAGATTTATGACAGTGGAAGTCAAACCAAACAAATGCTTCTACTTAGATCCTGTGCGGGCTTGAGTTCATGTATGACTGAATTTATTCTAGCACTGTGCTGTTCGGGCCCATACTGGAATATTACCTGATTTGCTAACCATTCAATAGATTCAAGCTTACTCTTTTTGCAATACATAAAGTTGTACAAAATCCCGGGAAAGGAAAGCGAAGCGATTAGTCTTGGAACACAACTCACTAGCTTTTCCTTTGCCACCTGTGTTTCCCTTGAATTTGATTGAGTCCACAGAAGAGAAGGAAACAGGGCTAACTAGAAATGTTAGTCCCTGCTCTGTCCAGTGAGTCTGTACCTGTAAGAGCACTACGTACTACACGTGACCAGGATTAAAGGGGAAAAAAAAGTAAGTACACAAGTAGCTAAACAATGAGAAACACCAAAGAAATCAGTAGGGACTATTTCAGGTTAATCAATCTATCAAGGACATGTAAGAACGCCTGGCTGTAGAATACTGCAGCGGTGAGAGTAAAAATCAAAGATGCAGCCAAACTATTTCCAGTAGGAGCAGTTTTGTCACGGAACAAAATGTCTCATTCAAAAAAAAGCTCCTGATGGGGTCTGCAGAATTACAGAGTATCACAGGACAGAAGGGTTGATCATGCTGCAGTGACAGACGAAGAGAGACAAGACAGACTGCTGTGCAAAGCCCAGAATGTATCTATGAGAAACAAATTCCTCATAGAGCAACAACGCACATTGGATCTAGCATCCTGACTGCTGTACGGCTTCAGTTCGGAGCATTCAATAACAAATCCCAAACTCAGCTTCAGTTCGAAAACTCGTAACATTCTGAAATGGTTTGCAGTTTGTATTTAGCTTTGGTTCAATTCCCTGCTCACAATGCAAATATGCTTCTAATCTACCGAAAACAAATAAACAACAACAACAAAAAACATAACTGTATGCTTATCTACTTAATCCTCATAGGTTGTGCCCCTCTAACATAATAAGCAGTGTTCTCTTGTACATGAAATGCATTTACCTTCTGTTACTTCCCTCTTGCAACACACCAAAACAGAACAAAGTCAATTGAGTACTTACATTTTCCATCTATACATAGATAATTGATCTGTCAGCATGCAAATGCAGTTAATCATCTGTTTTATAAAACACTTTGTAATGAATAACCATTGCAACAGAGAAAGGTATTGTTTCCTTTCTTAGCATGTTTATAACACCCTGCTAAGAGGACATTACTAACTCTACTTTTCAAATACCGTTTTTAACATATCACAGGTTGCAGCCTTGGATTTCTTTCTTTTCTTTCTTACTCAAAAGAAATAGAAATGCTTCTATATCCTAGTTTTTGGGTGATAATTTTTTATTCTTTTAATTTAAGACAAGCGGAAAATAAATCCTTTAATCCTCATTTAAGCTTTGCTTAAATTCAGTATTTTTAATGAATTGATAATAAATGATTATTCAAGTTGGCGAGGGAAAGCTAAGGAAATAAAGGAAGCATTTTGATTCCTCTCACAACAGTTTTATTATGTGGCATATAAATGCAACAACAAGCAGACTCAAGTTTGCATTGTTATTTAAGAAAGACCATTCATATTGACTGAGAAATAATATTCAAGATAAAAAATGGAAACAGTGTATTTGTGGAAATAGAGCGCCATCTTCTGGAACATAAGGCCTACTTGTTTAGAGAAAATAAGCTTTGGTTCATTAAACTACTCTTTTGGCATTTATCCGTGCCTGGCTTGATCTAGTGCTGGCAAGTGTTCCACTTAGAGCCAGAAGTTAGACTAGCTGAACCCCAGTGATCCCTCCCAAGCACTGCTTCTATGATTCAATATGAAACAATTCTACAAAATCACTTTTAAAAGAGCCTAAGAAATGGGGCTAAGAAGAAACAGAAAACTGATTACTGTGCTATCAGAAGCAATTTTCTAGTACATACTATAGATTGAACCCATATTCTTTCGACACTGACACTTACCTGAAAAACTGATCTCATCAAGTCTTTCCATGTTTTAAAAACAGTACTGAATTGTCTGCTTTCCTCGGGCATTTGAGCCGTGATGTCAGGAGAACTGAAAATTGGCTCCAAATAAAGCCAAGTAGCTTGAACCTTCAGCCATTCATCCAGGATCTCCCTCAGTAACAAGAGCTTTCCTTCCCATTCCCTGCAAAACAGTATTAGTTCAAGTGCATGAATTGATGCTACCAGAACATTCCTCCCACACTGCTAAGACCTTTTTGGCAGCTTGCATATTCAGCAGGCATAAGTTTTAATACTGCAACAGAATATCATATTCACCTAGCCTGGTTTCCTGCATAACAAAGTCCACACTTGTTTCTGCAACAGAATAATCTGTGTGTGTTTAAACTATATATATTTTTTGTGAGGTTGATTGTAGGATTTCATAGACTAAATTAATAAGAAGACTAACAGTATCAGCAAATAAACAGAGCACGCACTTTAGGACATAGTGTATATGGACAAGTTCAATTCAATTGATAGGAACTGAGTATTTAGTCAGCTTATTGGCATACACAAAAGCCCAGATAACTATGTCTAATTGTGTGCTAGGTGCAAAAGAAAGCCATGAAAAAGTACCATAAACTTGAAAACTAAGCCATAAATGAGAAGATATTGTCCTAGGAAGGCACTTAGTCTTAATTAAAAGAATTCAAGTAACAAATAACCAAAATAAGGCACTTAAAGCATCACTTATTATTTCTGAATTCAAATTCCCAATGTGCATGTTGAACATTTTTGTTGATAAAGACTCCATCAATATTATTGCACATCAATATATGTACACAGTTTTATTATTCAACAGTCATTCCATCTTCGGTCATTTAATCTATCCTTTTTTTTTTTTTTTTTTTTGACTCTTCTCAGTTTTTCTGCACTATTTAAAATCATTAACAGCATAATTTGATAATTTTCACTATCAGTATCACAGACACAGTATTATCTGAACATGAGCCAGCAGTGTGCCCAGGTGGCCAAGAAGGCCAATGGCATCAGCGCCAGATCAGAAGTAGTGTGACCAGCAGGAGCAGGGAAGTAATTGTCCCCCTGTACTCAGCTCTGGTGAGGCCGCACCTTGAGTACTGTGTCCAGTTCTGGGCCCCTCACTGCAAGAAAGACATTGAGGCCCCGGAACGTGTTCAAAGAAGGGCAACAAAGCTGGTGAGGGGTCTGGAGCACAGGCCTTATGAGGAGCGGCTGAGGGAGCTGGGATTGTTCAGTCCGGAGAAGAGGAGGCTCAGGGGAGACCTTATTGCTCTCTATAACTACCTGAAGGGAGGTTGTAGTGAGCTGGGGGTCGGCCTCTTCTCTCATGTAACTGGTGATAGGACTAGAGGGAATGGATTCAAGCTGCGCCAGGGAAGATCAGGCTGGATATTAGGAAATACTACTGCTCTGAAAGAGTGGTCAGGCACTGGAATGGGCTGCCCAGGGAGGTGGTGGAGTCACCGACCCTGGAGGTGTTCAAGGAACGTTTGGATGTTGTGTTGAGGGATATGGTTTAGCGAGAACCATTGGTGATAGGTGGATGGTTGGACTGGATGATCTTATAGGTCTTTTCCAACCTTAGTGATTCTGTAATTCTGTGATCAATTCTCTGATGTCATTAGTATTTCTAATTCACCGACACAGGCAATTTAAAAGAATTCTTTGTAAAAACAGCGCATCATTTTGCAATGCTCATATCACCGGGCAGTGCAGATTATATGTATTGTACAAAACAATACAATAATTTTCTCAACAAGACAACCATACATGCGCTGCACAGAATTCAGTAAAACGATACATGTGAAAATATACTTCTTAATTCTCCCATTTACCTGCTACAGATTCTAACCAAGAGCTATTTTTGCATCTATCTTCCCCATACCCAAAGTTTCTCTTTCATCTTTTATGCACTGGCATTTGTACATCGTATCCAGTGATCTTCCTTTTACCAAAGGCAGAGAAAAATGCAGCTTTCCAAGAGGAAAGTTCATTTTGTTATACCAAAATTGTAACCGAGGAATTCGGAAAACTCTCAGACAGGAATCCAGAATTTGTGGGGCTACTGAGAAAGTAACTATTGTGTAACCACCTAGATCTCAAATACAGAAGTTACTGTTATACTTTGTACTATCACAAACACCACCAATTAAAAAAAAAAAAAAAAAGACTTAAAAAATTAAATATAAAAAAAGATCATTAAAACTTGGATGGAACTGCCATAGTGTGTTTACCCTTTTCCTAAACACAGTTTATAGTTAAATAGGTAAAGACAACCATTTTACGTTAGTAAGGAGCTATTCGCTATGTACTTCATACTATGGTGCAGTAGTAATAAGAAAATTAGTACTTATCGGAATGTACATGTATATATGTATAAGAACTGCATGCATGTTTTGTATGTGCTGAAATCAGAAATTGCTTTTTTGGATGCTAATGGGAGTTTGGAAGTACTTACAGAGCTAGATAATTATAGCCAAACTTCAGATGAAAGATTCTTCCACAACATGGCTATGTTTGAGAAATTCATGAAGCAAGTAAAAGATTTATTGAAGACAAAAATCACATTAAAAACAGGGCCCAGAGGTAAAAGTACAGAGTTTCTGCATTAGAATAAAGAATATCTTCCATTCCTTCCCTAGAATTTGTCTTGTTTTAATTTTTCCACATCTCCTTTAAAAAAGGCTAACATTTTTAATTAACATTTTAATGAATGGCTAAAAGATTCAGCAGCTTTAAAATTTATGTAGAAAGTTTAATCTAGATTTTCTTAGTTCACAGTCTTTCCTTCTTTAACTCAAACACACGCTAATTGGTTAAACAAAAGCAATGTTACGATATCTGCTACCTTCAGTACCAGAGCATGTCAAATCTGTTCTGCGGCCTCTCCGACACATTAGCACTTTTAATTAGAAGTAAAAATCATGCTTAAAAGTAAACAATGCTTTCTTTGACATAGACAAAAGCCTTAGCCCTTTAAGATGAGATTAATTCACTGCTTAAGGAGGACAAAAACAACCGAAGGCCCTATATTCTTGATTAACCAGAACATATCTCTTCTAGGTAAGATCACTTAGTGACTTTCTGTTGGAAAACGAAACAAAAAGCTTACCTTATCCTCTTTTCATAATGCTTAATGAATTGAGAGCCCCTCATAGTCTGAGTTTTGACAATGTGATCATCCAGTAACAACTGAATATCATCTACAGATGACAAAATACGGGTTCCTGTTTCTCTGTAGGCAAGGAGAGTGAACTCCATTGGATCCCATTCAGAAATCATTTTTGTTAAAGCTTTCTCAACTGAATATTCTTTGCTAGCTGTTTCGCTGATCGTTTCAAATTGTTATAAAAACGGTTCAAGGTGCAAATTAATGTAAGACATAAGATTTGAGTCTTCAGAAGGAGATAGAGGGAGACCAGCAATTTTTGACATTTCTTCCCAATGCCTATCTTGCAAGCCAGGATTGCAAATCACCTGAATTAGAGGAATGTGGCATTTGAATTCCTCTACTTTCGATTTAACCTGCCGTGTTAGTGCTAAAGCACTTGGAGAATTGTGGAAAGTTTTTTCCAGCTTATACAAACCGTGCCAGTAGTTTCCTACATCTCCCTCTACTTTGTCTGGATCCACTTCCATAAATGACCCCTCTGTCCAGTTTTTGTGTTTTCTGTTGAATTCAACAGTCATTTCATAGAGATGTAAATAAGGAGCAAGAACATTCCGGATTGTTTTGTGCTGAGGGTACTGAGATACTGGCCATCTGAAGGACTCTTCTTCTGCATTAAACTGATCAATCTGTTCAGAGATAATAGAAAAATGACATAGAAACCAAGCTCTACATGCTATCAAGTCCTTAACATGGGTATTAGAGAGGTTTTCTAGTGTCTTCAACAAGCTTCAAACTAAGTTTTGAGTTACTAAACTAGTCAATTATACAATTGCTGCCACTGACTGCAGTTAAAGCAATCCTTAACACTGATAGCTCAACATTTATGCTTATCAATACAGGAGTAAAGCCAGAAGTTTAAAACGGTACCTGGACATTACTCTATAATTTGCATCAGTACAGAGGTGATAACAGACAGGAGGTAACAATAAGCATCAGAAATTATACTTAACAGAATATAGATCTATGCAAACCTACACGAACTTAATCCACTTTTCCTCTATGCAAAGTACTATTCTGTTAAGGCGTACAATTTACATACAGTAAATTTTGTTTAAGTTGTAAATTGTGTACAATGTTTCAGAGATGAACAAGAAACGATTTTGCTACATATCAGTAACTGCATTACTAATTAAGCTCTTGGCTCTGGCAACACAAATATTAAACCTTACAGTTCAAACTATCAGACTAGTTTAGACTACAACCTATACCTTTTCAGCAGCAAAATCCAACTCTGTATTTAGTGCTTGAGCTTTCTTCAAATATCTCTTGACTTCTTGAACATCTCCAAATGTGCTAAGTTCTTCAGCCTGCTTAAAATAGATTTTCAGGTCCTCCACAAATTGTTCACGCCGTATCTAATTGAAGCATGTGGGAAAAAAAATCACAATAAAGTTAATCTTCTGTATAAAGGAGGAATAATGCATAATTCTGATTCACTATATTAGAATACTTCACACTTTCAGACATCCAGCATCTTTGCATATGAGACTTTTAGTACCTATTCCACTCACGTTACAGAGTTTGACCTGAATCTTACTATTAGCTGCAGTGACTTATTGGGCCAAATGACAGAAGTGACTTTGGTTTCTCCTTTGCTATGCCATAGGATATAGTCAGACACAGAAATCTCAGCTGTGATGGATGCAGCTAGTAGGCTAAGAATAGAAAGCCTAATTGAAATAACTAGTGTACCACAGATCGAAATACAATAATAGGATTAGCTTAATCAAATGACAGATAAAGCTAAACATTTTCATAAGACATAAGTGTATCTTGTCTTAAAGCCAGACAGTTCAAGGACAGATTTTTTCCTCATATATACCACTTGACCACAAACATGTCACAGCAGGTATCAGTAGTGGTCAGTGTCTGAAACCAAGCATCAGACCATGCAAAGCAATAACCTGTTCCAAGATAACACAGCCCATGCTGCACACTTATTTGTAATCCAAAAAAAGACTTAGAAGCTTCTTTGAACATACTGCATAAACACAGAAACTCACTATCTCAAAATACGTATTACCTAAGACAAAGTGTTGATAGACTAGGGAGCACAAGAAAGCCAAAGCAGATATTTATACAGGCAGTTACCCTGACACATCAGCAACCTAATAATTAGCAATCCTTGTGGACATAACCTAGCACTTAGACTGTGTAGTAAACTGTAACGTAAGAGTCTTGTAAATATAATGGAATACAGAATGTAGCAGACAAAATAAATGTTAAAAGAAAAAAAAAAAACCTGAATTAAGATGTATTTATGTCAATTTTGTAACGTCTGCCATTATGCTAACAGCAAAATCACACATACTTTATTATTATTATTATTTTCTTGGACCTATAACATAAATNGTAGAAACAATGAGAAAACTAAAACCATGAGTATTGCAATTTCTTACCAACTTAGAAAATAATTTGGTCTCAACTCTGAGTATATCACTGACAGCATTAATCATAACAGCATAGACATTCAGTAGTACATCCTCGTAGTCATTAAAGCCAGGTTCAAATTTAATACAGTCATTCGTAAGTGTTGCCCTCAGGATGAAACCCGGGTGTTCACAGGCTCGAACTGACTTCTAGCAGGGAAAAAAAAAAAAGATTAAAGTATTATTTAATCTAAATAATGCAGAAAATGTCAAAGGATCATTAGGAATTACTCAGGACTTTAAGTGCAAATTACAATTACTAATCCTATTAAAGGTACCAGTGCGAACATGAAGTATGTCTCTTATAATAAATAACAGTTTTATATGAATTCTAAGCTGAATTACAGTATTGTTTTTAGTTGACATAAGAAGTATCCTCTATACATCAGCCAACAACTGTGCAAACAATAAGGTTGTTTGCACAGACTGATGCAGAGCAGTTTTACAGCAGTAGCCCCTACAGGTGTAAGGGTATACAAATACAGGTACAGCAGTACATGCATCCACCTTCTGCCCCAGTCACTGTGGAATTATTTACCTTAAAAAAAGTATTATTTCTAATTTTATTTGCTAAACAAGAATCTGATTTGAGAAAAAAAGAAAGTAGTCTAAGAAACACTGTGAGCTGTATTTGCAGTAAATGGAGTAGTCTCTTTTGCATGATAGATTCCTATGTATCCCAGTACAAAAAGTTTTGTATGCTTTAGTCCGTGCTGGCACCATTTGACTTTATGTTGTACCTTTAATCTGGATCAGGTATCTCTTAACTTTTCTGTATCTCTGATATCTTCTAATTATAATAAATTTTAATTAGGAGACATAAGGAAGAATTTAATCATCATTAAGTAGCCTGGATAATGGATAATCATTCAGAAGCAGAACATCAGAGAATATACACGTAATTCTAACAACAGAAAACAGCATCATGGATGTCAAATCTCGCTTAATTCAGAAGTATACAAAGCAACTTGTGGAAGGAGTAGGAAAGAAAATCATATGCTCTACTTCCATGGTATGATTCCTTACTTAGATACTCTGCATATTTTTTCATACTATTTCATTCATTTCATATTATTATTTCATTATTATTCAATATCACCTGGAGCTAGAAGTTCTTTGGATATTTGAAAGCAAGGATGTATTAATGGAAAGCTGAACAAAGATTCAGTTGCACTACAGAACATAAAATTTCAAGGAGAAATGTTTATCTCCACAGTAGACATTGTTTAAGTCCAAAAGCGAAACTCTCTTCTTGCTTAACTCTTTTTTTGTTTGTTTTTTGTTTTTGTTTTTGGTTTTTGGTTTTTTTGCTCAAACCACAGAAGAGACACCTACTGGCAGCAGAGAGAAGATAAGCCTTCAGCACAGACGGAGAAGTTTTTCACCCAGAGGGTGGTGACGCACTGGAACAGGTTGCCCAAGGAGGTTGCGGATGCCCCATCCCTGGAGGCATTCAAAGCCAGGCTGGATGTGGCTCTGGGCAGCCTAGTCTAGTGGTTGGCAACCCTGCACATAACAGGGGGGTTGGAACTCGATGACCATTGTGGTCCTTTTCAACCCAGACCATTCTGTGATCCATCAGTAGTGTACTGTCTGTTCCTTAGCAAATAAAACAAAAAACCCACCCCTGGCAAGTCATTACAGCACTAAAGAGGTCAATTCATTGCCTTTTTCATCACCAGTCAAGAAATATGCAAGCAGTTTGAGCTGCACAGGGAAGCAGAAAATAACTCATCTAGTGCCTTTTTCCGCTGTTAATCAGATTTGAGGATAGCAAAAGAGCAACCTTACTCTTCTTGGGAGACAGACTGTTTTGAATATTCCTGACTAAAAAGAAAAAATTCCTCAAAATTAGAAAAAGCTACAATGACTATTTCAAAAATGGAAGTCTTCTTCAGACTCGTCAGAAGCAGGAAACTTGTAGGATAACAAAGAGAAAATAAAGAGGAATAAAGGAAAAAGGAAAAAAAGAAGGACTTTGAGAACATAAGATTTAAGGCAGCTCCATTCTGGAGCCTCTCTGTACAAAGGACACGATGGCACAAATTGTAGTTTCAGTAGAACAGTTACAGAAACAAAATGACAATCACAAATTCCCAGGTCCAGATGGTATTTCATCCAAGTACAAATCTAACAATCTAACTTCCCTTTGCAGTTTCTTGCTTATTAATGCCTAGATACAAGAAGAAATAAGATGGCAAGGGTAACTTTTTTTTCTTAAGGCATGCTCTGTGATTTCTGGGGAAGTTCAGTTAAGAAAGCTTGACCCGTACACACAAAAAGTTGGCAGAAACTCTTCAAAGCATGAAGTCAGAGGGCACACAGACAAATATAATGTATTTGGGAAAATGGCCTTTGAACAAAGCCGTAACGTTCACAATCTGTGTTCAGATGTAGATACTGTAGCTCTCTCAGATTCAGTAAGGCAACCTTAAGATATCACCATCTACTATTTCCTTGCATAGATTCTGAAATCACTGAGCATGTGAAAACCTAAGAGATATTGATAACACTTACTTAAATGAAGTCTCCCATAGCTTCAGAATAGCTAATATTGAAGGATTTATTGCATGCAGGTTTTCTTTTATGTAACCGTATGCTGACATGACAGACTTTTTCCAAGGTTTTGGGACTACTTCTATTCTGAAAAGCAAAACAAAACACAAACATGTAGAAAAAAAAAAATACAAGAAACACAGTAGGATGAACAAGGCTGTTCTAAAAACCAGAATAGTTATATATTTGCATTAAGATAATTGCTTTCCATCCCAAAAAGCTTAGATAGATAGCTTAAGTAGCTCAGGAGATAAATCTGGTTTTCTACTCATTATTCAGATATTAAAAATATTGTCTTCAAATATTGGTCCATGTATATTTTAAAGAGGGAGAGAAAGAGAAAAATATTGGTCTTAGGACTTTTAAGAGATCTGCAGCCTATTCATGGTCCTTCATGTTAAGAATGTAATAAAATCATCATACATATATACGTAATCAACTAATGAATACCTAATTTTCTGTAGTATATTGAGTCTGTGTTTACACATAATATTCAGCCGGTCACCATTCATGAATATAGAGCCTTTTGATAAATCCACTTGGTCTGCTTTCAAATTTTGAAGAACATAAAGCTATTTTGGTGGGGAGTTTTTTATATCTTATACGGTGGGTTTTTCTTCTTCAAAAAGTTAAACAGGGTCATTTGCCATTTTCTGCAACTAAATTTTACTATTAAAATACTGAGTATTGCAATTGACGAAATAGACATTGCAACCTTTACTATCTTTCTTTTAACTTACATTACATTATACACTTGTAACTACAGTTTTTCACAGAATGAACTGCACAGTCCCATTCAGGAATCTACCACAGAACTATTCAGCTTTGCTTAGATAAAAACATAGCTTATGTCCTCGATTGCTTGTAACTGTTTCATATCTCTCTGAATGTTCTTACAGTGACAACACAAAATAGAGTATAATACTTTCACCTGCCTCAGATCACAGAATCACTAAGGTTGGAAAAGACCTATAAGATCATCCAGTCCAACCACCCACCTATCACCAATGGTTCTCGCTAAACCATATCCCTCAACACAACATNACTGCAATTGACTCCAAAGGATCTTCTCGAGACATAAACATGCCTTTAAAGGAGCTATCTGAATTCTACTGTTTCATATAGACAACCTTCATCAGTGTCAATGAAAGTTCTGTAACCAAAGAGCTTTCAGAAAGCAAAAAATGAATGATATGTGGCTTGTATTTTAAAATTAACGATGTGTGAAATATGAATGAGTGAAAAACAGACAAGAATTAGTTAATATCAAGAATAGTATGAAAAAAAATTATATTGAACACTTTTTTTGAATATATGAGAAAATAAAAGAGGTTATTCCATCCAATATTATTTCATGTTCTAGATGTTATTTAAAATCAGTAACAAAAAGGTTTTTTTTGAATGTCATTACAAACCTTAAGACCATCTTGAAACTGTTCTGTTTTCTCCTCCATTATCTTTCTGTGCTCTTCAAAGATGTCTGGCATTCGTGCATACCACTGAAAAACATTCCTGTTCAGTCTAATGTCTGCTGGCGAAAAGCTGACACTCTATCAGGAAAGCAATACAACTTAAAGCATCCACTAACTTCTGCTCCAATTTGAGCATGCCTTGTGTTTCCACTTTCTGTATACAGGCCTGAAAACAGAAATTAGAAGGAAAAATATAATGTATGTAATTTAATGCCAAAACAAACAGTGAATAGTTAACCTTTCAAAGCTAACTCTTTACTAGGAATTTACTAGATATTTTATTGAACAAAACTCAAAAGAATGGTTGATACAGTATGCACAAATCTTGGGACCAATGAAAACCAATCCAGGCAGCCTAGTGTAAGTGTTGCAAAATGCAGGATGCTAGCAACTTAAAAACAGTGAGATAAATACAAAGAAATAAGGACACACTTCAGAAAGGGAAACACTGGACGGCTCAGTTAAGATTAGGTCTTCCCTAGAAGTAAGAATATAAAGAATGACACAGTGTGAAATTATTGGAAACATTTTTAGGTAGGGATAAACTATCCACTGAATCTACAGCTCTGCTCACTTTTAATAGCAGTCTTTATGTATCAGAATATATTTATTACTATGGACCTAGAGAACATCAATCTACTCAGAGAATCCAAAAGGAAACTGATACAGCCTTCCAGCAATTATATGGAATAACTGTTAGAAATTGAGTTTGATGCTGGTTAAAATACTGCATATAGGTTACATATAGGTATGGAAACTTGTGACTTTATTCCTCCAGCAGATGTGGATAGAATTATATGTATGCATTTTAAAGGCACCATATTCTCAGCACAGATTTCAACTTCTAAACACTTTATTTTTTATTCAGAAAAAGATACGCTCTTATATTATATGTTCAGCTTCACCATAACAAAAGCTCAAACCACTCAGATTCAAATTCAGCCAACCACTCAGGTACCCAGATTATTTTAAGCACACATCTACATTCCACACATTTAATAACAAGCACGTACATCAGAACTTAACTGAACAGCAAGAGACTAAGTCATGTTGTTTTAAACAGTATGCAAATGCTTTGCTGAACTGGAGCCTGAATACTTCAAAGCAACAGCAGAGATTTGATTACAGAAGTGGTATTTGTAAGTGAGAAGATGGGATTTTAGCTATCAAACTGTAAACCCTAATCTAGTAAATTTTAAATGATAATTCAACACAGGATGTAAAGACAAAATTACTTCATACAACTTGCCAATGAGTGCTTTTTAAAGGTTTCTTGTCAAGAACTAAATACATATTTAAGCTCCTTACATCAGAGGTTTCAAGAGGTTTCTTTGATTAGTTTAGGATATAACAAATGGATATTCAGTCTTCAACATCAAATTCAACTGCTTGAATTTAAATCAGAGGAACCAAGAAACATGCACTGTTTGAATGTACTATCTGTTGAGAAGCCTGAAGAACACAGGATCTAAATTTAATTATACTGGTATGTTGCACTGCAGAAATTGTTAGCTCCTTATACTTAGCTAAAGGGAGATATAAATAAAACAGTACACTTATTCCAAGACAATAGCTTTGAAATCTTTGCCTCACAAAACTCTGTGACTAAACTTCTCAGTTATACCTACATTATTAACTAAAACAGGACTGCCTTGTGGGCTCAACCAGTGTTCAAATCAGCGGCCGCACTTACTAAATCACAATCCCATTGACCAGTGTTGAAATTAGGCCAGGAAGTTTTCATTTTTCCCTGAGGTCAATCATCGGTTACCGCAAACTAATTACTTTTTTGTTTTTAAATCAAATAGATTCAAAACCCACAGAAACACTTTGTGTATAGGATTACTAAAGCGGTTAGAAAATTCCACTTCCAGGGTTTTTAAGCATACGTACAGATAGCTGACACATCCTTTTCAGCAACGAAATCATATAACAATGAAAACTTTTTCAAACAACCGTTTTCAAAATTCTCCCCGTGCAGCACAGAGATATATATTTATACATCCCTGGGCATCCTCTCCATACTCTCTCTTCCTAACTTGATACCATTTCATTATGTCCTAACATTTGTCACCTAAGAAGAGATCGATGCTCTCACTGTGGCAAACTCCCTTCAGGTAGCTGTACAGAGGCATGAGATTTCCTCCCAACCTCTTCTTCTCCCTACTTAACAGCCCCACTTCCTCCAGCTGCTCCTCCTAACTTTTCTGATCCCTTCACCATCCTCACTGCTCTTCTCCGCTCACCCTCAATTTTATTTTTTTTTTAATTGAATTTCTTAAGCAATCCAATATCTCTTTTGTAGTGAAGGTCCCAAAACTGAATGCAGTGTTTGAAGAGTGGTTTCACCAGTGCCACATACAAGGGACAATCAGTTCTCTGCTGGCCACATTACTTCTAACGTAGGCCAGGATGGCACTGGCCCTCTTGGCCTCCTGGGCACAGTGCTGGCTCACGTTCAGCCAGATGTCAACCAGCATCCTCAGGCAACTCTCTAGCTACTCTTCCCCAGGCCTATTCCTCTCCACAGAGTAGTTATGACCTAAGTGCAGAATCTGCCACTTAGCCTTGTTACATATTACGTGATAAGACTGGGCCCATCAATCTAGCCTATCCAGCTCCCCCTGCTAAGCCTTCCTAATATCATAAAAAATTACTGAGGATGTACTAAAACCCCTCATCCAGACCATTACTGAAAGCATTAAAAAACGCTGGCCCAAAGACAGAGCTCTGATAGATGCCCCTGATTACAAGCCACCAAATGGACTGAACTCCATTCACTAGGTCTCTTTGAGTCCAGCCATCCAGCCACTTCTTCACCTGGAGAACAATGTATCTGTTCAAGAAATGAGAAGCCAGTTTCTCTGGGAGAACACTCCGGGAGATGGAGTCAAATGCTTTACTAAAACCAAAGTAAACAATATCCATATATTTTTTCACATCTACTCAGCAGTTCATCTTATCAAAAAAGGAGATCAAGTTAGTCAGGTAGGGCCTACAGTTGATAAATCCCAGCTTGCTGCTTCTGATCACTCGGTTGTCCCGTATATGCCACGTGATAGCAAGCGAGATGATCTGCTCTGCTATCTTCCTTGCAACGTAGGTCTGACTGACAGATGTATAATTCCCTAGATCTTTCTTTCTGCCTTTCTCGTAGACTGGAGTCACATTTGCTAACCTCCAGTCAAACAGGACCTCCCATATTAGCAAGGAATGCTGGTAAATTATTCAAAGTGGCTTGGCGAGGGCTTCCACCAGCTCCATTAGTATGAATCTTGTCCAGTGCTAAAGACTCAAGAAATTTCAAAACATGAAGGAGTGCACTTACAGTTTCCCGTTGAATTATAGTAAATTCATCTCCCTCCATTACTGTTTTCCAAATCAGGGGGCTGAGCACCCTAAGAACAACTGGCCTCAGTAATGAAGACTGAGGTATATAAGGCATGAAGTACCTCAAAAAGGCATTAAATACCTCACAGGATGCCTATGATTGATGCAGTGAATGAATTTCACTAATTTCTGTTGTTTTCTGAGAATCTTTTCTTAATTCCAGTCAAGTCAGTAGTTTTTTTTTGCCAACTTCTTGTCAAATCCGATTAAGTCATCATTATTTTTACCTAATGACATGGCTGACAAAGAACTTGTACCAGAAGTGTCAGCTCTGTCATATTCTTGTTCATTCCTTGTGCTCACATTATTAGCATTATCCCCAAGCAGCAGATTCTCTGTGGGAATCTTTTTAAGCCACTTGCCCATTTTGTGGGAGTTAGGTTAGTTAAAACTGAGCAATATAATCTGTATAAACCCACTCTTTTGCAGATTTGTGTGCCACTATAAGCACACAAACTGCAATGCATTAATTACAATATGCTGAAAATGAATGAATGAGCGAGGGTGTACTGTGACCCTTCACACTGTGGAATGTACAATATTCCCTCAGGACGCATACATACGTGATACAAGACATTCTGACATACAGACCAGACAAGGGTATTGGTCTCAATCTATATGTCAGATATTGGTAAAGCTTAATTTCTTCCTCAATTGTTTAGATAAATAAATATAAAAGTTCTAATATTTCCTTCATGCACCCCAACGGATCACTGTGTGCAGCCTGTGATCTGCACACACTTCACTCTAGAGAGCACTGTCTTACAGTGTTTTGGTCCATGTCAATGCACTTGCTTTCCAACAATATCATAGTGCAGATGACTGCAGAGACAAAGGACTGTTCTAAGTAGGCAATTCAGTTGCGAGCATGATGCTTTGATGAGGAAGAGTTTAGACGTTTGTAAAAGAGCCAGGCTATGACATTAGGCTTCATGGCTAAAGATGACCTGTCCTTTTAAATTCTGTAACACAGATACAGCAGCAGTGACTTCAAGAAGGCCAGAATCACACCCATTAAGTGCATAACTTGCATATGCTACTACTCCAGGACAGAATAATAGTATTCACAGCCGTTTTTGCTTGGTCTCATTAAAGAGAAGAGAGTACCTTAAGTTCCATTAGTTCTTGTGTACTAGATGGAGTACTAAGGGCTTTTTCTGATATTCTCTCAAATTCATCACATAGTTTGAAAAACAAACAGTTTGGCAGGTTTGGGTTTTTTAGTCATCCTTAGACAAATCACATACATTTGTAACAGCAAAAATTAAATTATCATATGCCTTAAGTTTCATGAAGTTCAGCAGTGGAAGCAAAATTAAACATATTTCAAAATACATTTTCAGTCTGAATTACCTCACGCTTATATCTTGATGATCCTTGAGCATCGTGGCAGTAATTTTTTCATAAATATTATCTGCTCGCTTTGCCAAAGCATTTATTAATTCATCACAATGCAGTTCAAACATTCCTAGACAGAGATACTGCAATACAAATTTAAGATACCCAAATGTCAAACAACTTTTACCTATAATCATTCACTATCTTAAGAATAACGTCAAGGCCCTCACCTAGGATTTCACTCAAGCCAAAAAGGGCTCTTAAAACCTTCCAGCTAAGAAAAGAAATACATATTTACGAATAACTTTTCTTCTCTTTACGCATGTCAAACTGTAACTGAATCTTACTTCTATAGCTTTTTATCTTGACAATCTACTGCCTCATGCATCTATTCTCTGTAAGGAAGCAGCAGTGAATGTTGTCTGGTGACATTACAGAGTTTGAGGTACATCTAAAATGCAGTAATCTTATTTTTCTCTTAGAAACACATGGACATGTGATATTCCTTAGGATTAAAACAAGGGGGCTCTGCCTCCCAGTTAGTCTCGGAATCCAATGATTTCTTTGATTAGTGGGCAAGTGAGCTTGACTTCCATACACAGGAGCCCTTACGACTAATAAGTACTAGTTTCTCCAGAAGTTTGCGCTGAAGGAGAGAAACAATTAACAGAAAATCACTTAAGCTTCAAGTTCTTGTGAGAATAAAGAATCCTTAACGCAGAACATTGTTGTAGAGACAAAAAGAAGAGGATCACATTACGGATCACCTCACATACTTAGATGCTTGGAAGGAATTTTGGGGTGACCAGATCCACACTACCTTTTGTATTTTCACACCTGAAGGAGCATACTGTGAGAGCCTTTACAAGTCCCGCAGTGAATATCTACTGGGATGCTCCAAAAGTAATGCTTCCTGCCTTATTACATCGGCCCATGGTGTCAGAGGTGGGTGTTGGTGGTATGGCAGTAGAGGCTGAACCTTCCCACCAGTATCCCATTACATGCTGTTGCTGCGTGCCAGATGGCAACAGAGGGGCAGCCTGACAAAATGGTGCCTGAAGTGAAGGTGCGTCACTGAATTCCTCCACACAGAAAAAAAAAGGCACCCACTGACATTCATCAACGCTTGCTGAACATTTATGGAGACCTAATGGTGGATGCTGGCACAGTGAGGTGCTGGGTGGTGCATTTTAGCAGCAGCAACAGCAACAGTGGGTCACTCAATTTTTCCACAAGTACAGGTATGCAGGCTTTTGTTCATCACTGTTTTAAAAGCACTGCTGATGGTGGCGACTGTGTTGAAAAATAGTCTTTTGTATTTGCTCTATTTGTATTTCAGAATTTTCTCCATCAAATAGTGTTACTGTGCTCTGCCTATCTGGTGACTCCATGGAAATAAATAGGAGGCATTACTTTTGGAAGGACCTACACAGTAAAAAGCACTACACGTCACTTAAACAGGGCAAATGCAACCCAGAAATGCTAACTTTTGAAAAATGCTTATTTTCCTGAAAAGTTCATTTTATTTCACTTATCCCACAGTTAATTATTATCAATTTTGACTAACAGTGTTCTCAGAGGAAAAATTAACATTAAAATTAGGAATATTGTTATAACTTACCTTTCTAGAAGTATATTTTATTTCCTCACTGAGTTTCTGATACTTGATAATTTCCCCTTTCATTTCTTCAAAAGTATGCTTCTCAGTCAGGAACTGATCAATATCAGCTTGTTTATTTATCAGGAAGCTGTACTTACCATAAACCTTGATGTGCTCCACAGGCGCAGCGCTTTCTTTGTTAATTTCTTCTCTGATCATTTTCTTATGTTCATCCAAGACCTCATCAAGGATTACAGGTTTCAAGACAGCTGATGGGGACTCGCCTTTTGGCTCTGGAAAATAATAAAGAAATAGGATAAATGAATAAATAAATAACAATCAGAAAGACACCACATTTTCAGTTTACACTTATTTCTGTAGATCAGTTAGACTATGGAAGACTAACAGGATAGAAAAAAAAAACAGTTAAATGCTACTTCAATTTTCTTTAATTAAAGTTTGATTCCAAATCTTTTTTATTATTATTATTATTTTAACTACACTATTATTTACATACAACTATCAAATTTTTTGAATCCTAAGTTATGGAAGTTTATCTCCAGCAAGAGAGGAATCACAGCTCTTCATTCAGGAACTCCAAATTCTAAATAAAAGTCAGCTCCAAATAAACTCATCAACAATTTTAGTCCACACTGTCTTTATTTTTCCTGAATGACCAGCACAACTTCAATTCTGCTATCCGCCAATGATTCTGTAACATCAGAAATGTGAAAAGCACATTCCTACAACCCCCCAGATGCTATTAAACCTTGCTGTTATGCATTTAGACGTGCTTGAAATGCTGCTTTTCATTTGTCTTTTTAAGAGTTAATGCTAAGTGTTTTTATAAATAGTAGCAAAGCTATTCAAGTTTCTGGCAAAATAGGAACTGCTTTAAAATTACAGCTTAGATTTCTTAAAGAACAGTCTATTCAAAAGATTCTGTATTTAAAATGACAATATCTTTTCCAGAGTCAAATTAAAAGCCTTTTTTCAGAATTCTGCAGAAACATGTTTAATATTTGAATGCATCAATTTTGTTTGAAGTATATAATACGTTTGTAGTAGGTACTGTAGAAAATAGCACAGAGGAAAATAGCTGATGGCTTTTTATTTGCTTAGTGAACAGTAACTGGGGCTTTTAATAAAAAAAAAGATGACTTCAAAAAGTTCAAAATATCACCAAAGCATATTACTGTATTACTGTGAGGTCTGACATTAGGACTATTCATTAAAATACTTGGGAACTAAACGTAGAAACAATGAGAAAACTAAAACCATGAGTATTGCAATTTCTTACCAACTTAGAAAATAATTTGGTCTCAACTCTGAGTATATCACTGACAGCATTAATCATAACAGCATAGACATTCAGTAGTACATCCTCGTAGTCATTAAAGCCAGGTTCAAATTTAATACAGTCATTCGTAAGTGTTGCCCTCAGGATGAAACCCGGGTGTTCACAGGCTCGAACTGACTTCTAGCAGGGAAAAAAAAAAAAGATTAAAGTATTATTTAATCTAAATAATGCAGAAAATGTCAAAGGATCATTAGGAATTACTCAGGACTTTAAGTGCAAATTACAATTACTAATCCTATTAAAGGTACCAGTGCGAACATGAAGTATGTCTCTTATAATAAATAACAGTTTTATATGAATTCTAAGCTGAATTACAGTATTGTTTTTAGTTGACATAAGAAGTATCCTCTATACATCAGCCAACGACTTACATAAAGTTGTTTGCACAGACTGATGCAGAGCAGTTTTACAGCAGTAGCCCCTACAAGTGTAAGGGTATACAAATACAGGTACAGCAGTACATGCATCCACCTTCTGCCCCAGTCACTGTGGAATTATTTACCTTAAAAAAAGTATTATTTCTGACTTTATTTGCTAAACAAGAATCTGATTTGAGAAAAAAAGAAAGTAGTCTGAGAAACACTGTGAGCTGTATTTGCAGTAAATGGAGTAGTCTCTTTTGCATGATAGATTCCTATGTATCCCAGTACAAAAAGTTTTGTATGCTTTAGTCCGTGCTGGCACCATTTGACTTTATGTTGTACCTTTAATCTGGATCAGGTATCTCTTAACTTTTCTGTATCTCTGATATCTTCTAATTATAATAAATTTTAATTAGGAGACATAAGGAAGAATTTAATCATCATTAAGTAGCCTGGATAATGGATAATCATTCAGAAGCAGAACATCAGAGAATATACACGTAATTCTAACAACAGAAAACAGCATCATGGATGTCAAATCTCGCTTAATTCAGAAGTATACAAAGCAACTTGTGGAAGGAGTAGGAAAGAAAATCATATGCTCTACTTCCATGGTATGATTCCTTACTTAGATACTCTGCATATTTTTTCATACTATTTCATTCATTTCATATTATTATTTCATTATTATTCAATATCACCTGGAGCTAGAGGTTCTTTGGATATTTGAAAGCAAGGATGTATTAATGGAAAGCTGAACAAAGATTCAGTTGCACTACAGAACATAAAATTTCAAGGAGAAATGTTTATCTCCACAGTAGACATTGTTTAAGTCCAAAAGCGAAACTCTCTTCTTGCTTAACTCTTTTTTTGTTTGTTTTTTGTTTTTGTTTTTGGTTTTTGGTTTTTTTGCTCAAACCACAGAAGAGACACCTACTGGCAGCAGAGAGAAGATAAGCCTTCAGCACAGACGGAGAAGTTTTTCACCCAGAGGGTGGTGACGCACTGGAACAGGTTGCCCAAGGAGGTTGCGGATGCCCCATCCCTGGAGGCATTCAAAGCCAGGCTGGATGTGGCTCTGGGCAGCCTAGTCTAGTGGTTGGCAACCCTGCACATAACAGGGGGGTTGGAACTCGATGACCATTGTGGTCCTTTTCAACCCAGACCATTCTGTGATCCATCAGTAGTGTACTGTCTGTTCCTTAGCAAATAAAACAAAAAACCCACCCCTGGCAAGTCATTACAGCACTAAAGAGGTCAATTCATTGCCTTTTTCATCACCAGTCAAGAAATATGCAAGCAGTTTGAGCTGCACAGGGAAGCAGAAAATAACTCATCTAGTGCCTTTTTCCGCTGTTAATCAGATTTGAGGATAGCAAAAGAGCAACCTTACTCTTCTTGGGAGACAGACTGTTTTGAATATTCCTGACTAAAAAGAAAAAATTCCTCAAAATTAGAAAAAGCTACAATGACTATTTCAAAAATGGAAGTCTTCTTCAGACTCGTCAGAAGCAGGAAACTTGTAGGATAACAAAGAGAAAATAAAGAGGAATAAAGGAAAAAGGAAAAAAAGAAGGACTTTGAGAACATAAGATTTAAGGCAGCTCCATTCTGGAGCCTCTCTGTACAAAGGACACGATGGCACAAATTGTAGTTTCAGTAGAACAGTTACAGAAACAAAATGACAATCACAAATTCCCAGGTCCAGATGGTATTTCATCCAAGTACAAATCTAACAATCTAACTTCCCTTTGCAGTTTCTTGCTTATTAATGCCTAGATACAAGAAGAAATAAGATGGCAAGGGTAACTTTTTTTTCTTAAGGCATGCTCTGTGATTTCTGGGGAAGTTCAGTTAAGAAAGCTTGACCCGTACACACAAAAAGTTGGCAGAAACTCTTCAAAGCATGAAGTCAGAGGGCACACAGACAAATATAATGTATTTGGGAAAATGGCCTTTGAACAAAGCCGTAACGTTCACAATCTGTGTTCAGATGTAGATACTGTAGCTCTCTCAGATTCAGTAAGGCAACCTTAAGATATCACCATCTACTATTTCCTTGCATAGATTCTGAAATCACTGAGCATGTGAAAACCTAAGAGATATTGATAACACTTACTTAAATGAAGTCTCCCATAGCTTCAGAATAGCTAATATTGAAGGATTTATTGCATGCAGGTTTTCTTTTATGTAACCGTATGCTGACATGACAGACTTTTTCCAAGGTTTTGGGACTACTTCTATTCTGAAAAGCAAAACAAAACACAAACATGTAGAAAAAAAAAAATACAAGAAACACAGTAGGATGAACAAGGCTGTTCTAAAAACCAGAATAGTTATATATTTGCATTAAGATAATTGCTTTCCATCCCAAAAAGCTTAGATAGATAGCTTAAGTAGCTCAGGAGATAAATCTGGTTTTCTACTCATTATTCAGATATTAAAAATATTGTCTTCAAATATTGGTCCATGTATATTTTAAAGAGGGAGAGAAAGAGAAAAATATTGGTCTTAGGACTTTTAAGAGATCTGCAGCCTATTCATGGTCCTTCATGTTAAGAATGTAATAAAATCATCATACATATATACGTAATCAACTAATGAATACCTAATTTTCTGTAGTATATTGAGTCTGTGTTTACACATAATATTCAGCCGGTCACCATTCATGAATATAGAGCCTTTTGATAAATCCACTTGGTCTGCTTTCAAATTTTGAAGAACATAAAGCTATTTTGGTGGGGAGTTTTTTATATCTTATACGGTGGGTTTTTCTTCTTCAAAAAGTTAAACAGGGTCATTTGCCATTTTCTGCAACTAAATTTTACTATTAAAATACTGAGTATTGCAATTGACGAAATAGACATTGCAACCTTTACTATCTTTCTTTTAACTTACATTACATTATACACTTGTAACTACAGTTTTTCACAGAATGAACTGCACAGTCCCATTCAGGAATCTACCACAGAACTATTCAGCTTTGCTTAGATAAAAACATAGCTTATGTCCTCGATTGCTTGTAACTGTTTCATATCTCTCTGAATGTTCTTACAGTGACAACACAAAATAGAGTATAATACTTTCACCTGCCTCAGATCACAGAATCACTAAGGTTGGAAAAGACCTATAAGATCATCCAGTCCAACCACCCACCTATCACCAATGGTTCTCGCTAAACCATATCCCTCAACACAACATGCAAGCGTTCCTTGAACACCTCCAGGGTCGGTGACTCCACCACCTCTCTGGGCAGCCCATTCCAGTGCCTGACCACCCTTTCAGAGAAGTAGTATTTCCTAATATCCAGCCTGAATCTTCCCTGGCGCAGCTTGAAACCATTCCCTCTAGTCCTATCACCAGTTACACGAGAGAAGAGGCCGACCCCCAGCTCACTGCAACCTCCCTTCAGGTAGTTATAGAGAGCAATAAGGTCTCCCCTGAGCCTCCTCTTCTCCAGACTGAACAATCCCAGCTCCCTCAGCCGCTCCTCATAAGGCCTGTGCTCCAGACCCCTCACCAGCTTTGTTGCCCTTCTTTGAACACGTTCCAGGGCCTCAATGTCTTTCTTGCAGTGAGGGGCCCAGAACTGGACACAGTACTCAAGGTGCGGCCTCACCAGAGCTGAGTACAGGGGGACAATTACTTCCCTGCTCCTGCTGGTCACACTACTTCTGATACAAGCCAGGATGCCATTGGCCTTCTTGGCCACCCAGGCACACTGCTGGCTCATGTTCAGCCGAGCGTCAACCAACACCCCCAGGTCCATTTCCTCTACACAGTCTTCTAGCCACTCCGCCCCAAGCCTGTAGCGTTGCTTGGGGTTGCTGTGGCCAAAGTGTAGGATCCTTCTACTTTTCATCAAATCTCAGATTGATAAGGAGTTTCCAAGCAAAGGAAAAGGTTATGTAGACATGTGAGTTTGTAGACTCCAGCTCAGAGAACTATGGATCTACATGAACAACTTTCATTTCCTCTTTAAGTGGCTTCTGCATATTCACACTGTGAAATAACCTTCTAAATGATAATGACCTGAAAGGATTGTAGCAATGGAGTCATAATTAGAATCTAAAATACTGCTTTGTCATACTGAACTTAAAGCTTGGACAACAAATCTGATCAGAAATATTCCCTAAATCTGCATGTGAAACTAGGTAAACTGCACAAACAAGGAACTGGTAATTCCAATATAAAACTTTTATCCGCTTCTCAACGAATGCATACCTCTAGGAGATTAAAAAAAGAAAGGCTTCAGGAAGTTAGAAAACCTTGCTGAATTTCCACGTCTATCTAACATATTTCTCTAGAAGAAAATTCTGTATTTCAAGTACTGTTAATGAAATAAAATCATTTTGCCAATGACTATTGTAGTAGGACAATGTTATATTTTGGGTTTAGTATGCAAGCATACGACATAAGCTTATAGAAAAACTACTGCAGTGTCCTACAAAACTATACTTCCTAGCAGGCATGGAAGATCTACAGTCAGAAACTGTAGGATAGTTTACCCCCCGATAAGAGGCCGTTTCGTTACACATTATTTCTCTTTTCAAGATGAAAATCGTCTCAGTAATACCTGCCATGGCCACCCTCTTATATGCTTTAATACCTGCCGTTTGGTATTTGAAAGCATATACCTCAGAAAATCTCAAGTATATACCTCAAAACACAAGGATTTGCCCTTCCGTATCTTATTTTCAAATGCTGTGAGATTATATGCGGGACTTCTTACCAGTTAAACACGGCAAAACAAAACTAATTCCAAACAGTTATTCACGGTAGACACATTTTTTCTAGGTTTTCCCAAATAAGCTGTATAAGCATTACTTGAATTGAGATAATTAATAACTAAAATATATTTACTTTTACTGTTTTGTGCAGCGCTCAAGCTAACACTGAGCAACACTACCTAAGATTATTCATTCCGAGTGTTACTCTACATCTCTGCTCTCTAGACAGTCTCTTTGAATGAATATAATTTCTTACTCTGCACGATGAGGTAGAAGAGAATCTTTCTTCTTGTCTTCATCTTTTTCTCTGGTGTCTCTTAAAACAAAGAAAGGTGTTTAAAAAAAAAAAGAAAAAAGTGAAAACAAAAATGAAAAAAATAAGTTTAGCAAAGAACTAAACAAAATGTCCTAATGGACACTCACTGAGATAAATGGTTTTACCTGGAAATACATGAAAAGAGATTTAGTAGAAAGTTATACAATTAAATAGGGGTTTAGAAAAAAGCATCTTGTTAAATTATGGAAAGATGAAAAGTACTGAGTAACAATAGCTTTTGCCATTACAAGGGTAAGAAAAACAGCTCTCTCACTTATGGTAGCTCTCAGCAGTGACCAGCACTTGACGACTAACACTTCTGAGTATTATCAGCTTAGGGTAAAACAAGTAAATATTAGAAATCTACCTATAGCCTTTTTTTACACTCAGAAAATAGTCATCTTTCATATCATCAGTCAGAGAACGTATGCTTTCATCAAATGATTTCAGATGCTGTGGAATTAAAACCAAAACGTGATCTAGCCAGGCTTCATCCGGTGGGGCTACATTTGATGTAACAATTCCATGGCGAATGTAGTAGTAGTATTTCTGCAGGATAGAAGAATGCACTGGTTAAGTACAGTAATAGATAGTAATTACTAGTGCAGGTTTCAGTGAAACACGGGCTTATTTAGGAAAAAAAATGTAATTAGTGTCAAGTGCTTTTTTGTTTTCATAATCCTGTCACTGTATCAACCATCTTGTCTATATTTACAATAAATAACTGGCACAGTTTTAAATTTAAGATTCTTGAAAATAGCCTTTACCTACCACAATATCCTTCTCCATCGGTGTAGAGGAATCTGCTCTCGGAGGCTGGGATTCATCAAGGGGTTCTTCAGAATCGTCTTCCTGCCTGACATAAAAACAAAACAAACAAGGGTGCATCACATTCTTTAGATACATTTGAGTGGCAGAAGCACTATATGGCCATCCAACACGTCGGCTATGAATAAGCAGCACAAAACAAACGTGACTGGCCAAACTTGACACAGAACACAAAACACTGTCAATTGAAAAGAACACTGAAGCATGCAACCAAGTCTGTAAACAACCTGCTAAGGTTCAGATTGTTAAGTCAGTGATACAGTTCATCGTCATATACATATTTTCTTTTGATTTGTAATCTTCAAATTTTTGAAATGACTAAAAAAATTGGTCCATCTATCAGCAGGAGAAAGTACATTTTTCAAAGCTCAGTAAACTCACCATATAATGTTAACGAGAGCACTTCTGAAACGTTCCTGGCTTTTTTCCAGATGACTGCTGCTCTGCAATTTAGAAATTAATGGCTCAGCTTCATTATCTCTAGAATCCTGTATTTTGAGTCTCTCGCATCTTGCCTTCAAATATTCTCCTTGCAGAAAGCACATTTTGAAATTAAGTTTTAAAAACAGTTCAAAATGCAGGACATATTTGCTTATGTTTCTGAAAGATTTTCTTCAGTAGTACCAACTGCCGTTAACCTTACCAGATGGGTACTCATTTTTCACAGAAAACTCATCTGGTTCATCATCTTTCCTTTCTTTACTCAGACGGAATGAAGGACAAGTCTGCTGCCATTGTGGATGAGACCTTGCCTGGAATAAATATTGCGTGTTTTAGTTTTACACTCGCTGCAGGTGCTACTAGCACTTCAAGATATTTTAAATGCAAATAAATAAAAACGTAACCTAATATACAGCAGGAACAAGGCAGCATAAAAATCATACAGTAAACTATTACCTTCATGTTGCCCTCAACTTCAAAACATCCAGCCCAGTAGAGACGAGCACATTAAACTCACACGCGAGTATTTGCGTACCCTTTGAAGTTTTATACTTCAAACATCTACAGATTCATTCAAATATTCTACTTTCAATGTTTTGAAAACATTGAAACATATTTCCAAATACTTAAATGTGAATAATACAAGCACATAACGCAGAGAACATGCACGTATTACACTTCAATATGTTCTGAAATCTTTATATAACTCTGCCATGTACACACTTGAAAAGGAAAACTTAAAAAACCCAACAAAACTACCTGAGGTAGCTGCAGGATTAAGTTTGCTGCTCCTTTGGCAAACTTCCTTTTGGCACTTGGAGCGGCCTGGGAAAAATCACATGTATTTTAATTACTACTAATATTAGACTTCCAGCCATACTTAAACTTGTAGACAAGCTATAAATCCGTTTTCAGCTCTGATCCGTAGGTTGCTCTGGAAGTAATGCCTCCTATTTATTCCCATGGAAACTACACCAGACACAAGGAGTATGATAACACTACTTGACAGAGCAAATTCTCAGCTACAGAACAATATTTTCCAACAGAGTCACCACCATCAGCTCTGCATTTTCACCAGTGACAAACAAGAGCCTGTGTGCTGTATTCATAAAAACCTGCACCAGCGGAGGTGACCCACAGTCACTGCCACCACTGCTGAAACACACCACCCACCACTGCGTGGTCTCCATAAATGTTCAGCAAGCATTGATGAATGTCAACGGGTGCCATTTTTTCTGCATGGAGGAATTTACTTCCACCTTTGCTTCATTTGCACTTCCATGTCAGGTGCCGTTTTGTCAGACTGCCCCTCTGCTGCCATCTGATGTGCAGCAACAGCACGTAACGGGATATTGGTGGGAAGGTTCAACCTCCACTGCCATACCAAGATTCACTTCTGACATCATGGGCCAACATAACAAAATAAGAGGCATCACTCTCAGAGCAGCACTCATAGAATGATTTTTGTAAGCACAACCATGTCACTTCTCCAACTCTTTCTAGCATGCTTCCATGTAAAATTTAACTTTCCCAAATACCTTTTACAAATCACAGCCTGGAAAAATCCATTTTATGCTGGCAAGCATTTGAAGTATATTTTTGCCAATGTAAACATCAAAGAATTAAAAGATTCTGAGATATAATATAAAAGTACAGTTAGGTTTTTCATTCAGGTTCACCAGTTAGCACATATTGGTCCTTTATCCTAACCCATAAACTTACATTAAAGAGTACCCAGTACCCTCTGCCCTTCTGTGAGGCTGACAGCATGAGATAGAAATGCTGGTTGTCCAAAAGCACCCCGCTGACCGTGCCCAGGATCCCAGCTAGCATGTTTTAGCACAGCACCTCACTGTGAGCAAACAAGACAGGTTAGCTGTACAGTTATTTAAAACTGGCAAACATAAGCACTTTTGGCTGCTCTTCCATTTTTCCTCTGCTTCAGCCTGGCACCAGTGCCCAGCATCACCCACGCCGCTTCTCTTCATGCAGCTGCACTTGCAGTAAAGTAACACTACATCTATGCCACAACTGTCCTTGCTGTGCTTTATTTCTTACGCAAGGACTGCAGAATGGAGAAAAGCTGCAGAAGTTTGTGTGAGCACACCTGAGCTACCCTTCCACAAGTCACCCCGCAGCGCAACTGCTGTGCTATAGGACTCTCTCAAATTTTAGAGACTTACACAATTAAAGGAATTGTGAAGAATAAACCGTAGTGATTCACATGCAAGTCAAAAAGTCAAAAGCCCAAAGAAAACCGCTGTCAAAATTCAGGAACTTGACAGAGTGATAAAGCATGTACAGACATGCATGCCAGCTGTTTTTAATCCCTTCATAAACCAACCCGCTGTGCAAAAACATGGTCCCTCTTGTGAAAGAGGAGCAAACTCACTCCAGCTCTAGAGTGCCCCGGTACATGATAAGAAAAAGCTCCCTGACCACCACAAGCTGCAAGAGTGGGAGTTGGGCAACATAAAGTATTCTGTTACAAAAAATCAACAGTACCGCTCTTTCAATTAACAAACAATCCATTTCCATCCCCCATGCACACCCTTCCCTGCCCAAAAGAGATCAAACATGTTTACCTTCTTCTTGAACAGAGCTCAAAATGGTGCTCCATAGGAGCACTAAAACAAAGCAGGCAGATACCGGTGTTTTTAATCTAGCTTTTTTTGGCTATCACAGAAGAGGTGACCAAAGACTTGTCCACAATAACCATCCATTTCTTTCAGTATGTCAGTTACTGCACCCGCCATTCCATCTTCTAGCTAGGCAGGGCACATGTGCAAGATTTTTTCATTCACAATAAACCACTGAAATTCTACCAGCCTTACCAGTCTTGCTGTCCAGAAGGACAGAGTCATCATAAATGAGGGAAATGCAATATAATAACCAACACAGAAAAACATACATGACAAGTCTGCCTTATGCCTGGTAATTGGAGCAGTTGCAATTCTACTAGCAAAATATAAAACCATGTCTTTCCCTATCATCTAACACAAGAAACAAATCCACATCACAGACTCTGTAACAGCTACAGGTCTTCTGCAATACTGGCACAAGTACATTTCATAGCAGTGAGGAGGACACAGAATGACCTTCCGAGCTGACAGGCTCAGGGGACACAGCGTAGACTATGGACAGAGTTTGGATTGGTTTGAATACGGCTTTATACAACCACAGTGTCATTGTATATGCTAAAAAGGACCTTGGATATTAGGAAAAAACTTCTCAGAAAGAGCAGTGAGGCACAGGAGCAGGCTGCCCAGGGAGGTGGCACAGGCACTGTCACTGGAGGTGTTCAAGAAGACAGTAGATATGGCACTGAAGGACACGGTTAGTGGGTATGGTGGAGATGGATCAATGGTTGGATTGGATGATCTTAGAAGTCTTTTCTAACCTTAATGATTCTGGGTTTTTGTTCTCCGTGGAACAAACAGTTTCCTGCCTACATTCCATGCTCCAGCCTCCCAACTATCCCATGATCTACCGGACCCTGATTTGTCAGCAGCTTTCTTACTGCTGGACCTGAGCCAGAGTCACTTCAGTTGGTTCTGAACCTTGAGTATAGATGTGCTCTTCATTCTTTACCTAATGAGACTGATATTCAGAACTGCACTGGCACCAATGCTCTTTGATACCCTCATCAATCACATTGACAGTGGGATAGAGAGCACCCTCAGCATGTTTGATGACACCAAGCTGTGTGGTCAGCACACCTGAGAGATGCGGTAATATCCAGACAGACCTAGATAGGCTCCAGCAGTGGCCTGTTAACCTGAGCGCTTTTTTCCTACAAGTAACAGGAGTAGAAAACTTTCCTTTACATGCAACATTACACGGATCTGCTTCTTTTGTTAAAACACCAAAACATTTGCAGCGCCATCTCTAATCCTGAGATTCCAACATCCCCAACGCCACGCAGCACGGCCGCTGCCAGCAGCAACAGGCAGCCGGAGAGCCCCGCGGACCGGGCCAGCGCCAACGCGCACCCTCCGATACGCACCCAACATAAGAACTTCGAATCCACCGAAGGAATTAACCGAAGGAAACCGGCGCAGTTCTAAGGACTTGCGTTGCTTCGAACAAACTCCGCCTGGAAGAGCTCACGGCTACAGCCCTCTTCCCCCGCACCAGCACGCCCCTCAGCAGCCCGCTGCATCCCCCCGCCAGCCCACAGCCCCCGGGAGGCGGCTGACGGAGTCAAATCGGCGCCGCAGCCGCTCAGCCCCGTACCTGCTCGGTGCCCATGCCCGCTCGGACGGGGCGCGGCCGCGCTGAGGAGACGCCGTTGCACCGCAGCGCCGAGCGCGACGGTTGGGATCCCCGCGCGCGGCAAAGCGCGACGGCCGCGCTTGAGCTGCCTCGCCCCTGTGCACGCACCGAGCCCTGCTCTTGGAGCGAGTCGTCTGTATGACAGGCCGCGTTTTACCTGCGGTTGGTTTGTTGCGTTTGTGCTCGGGCAAAGCCAGGTAACGCAGAAAGCGGCGTGAAGATGCAGCCAGAGCCTGCTCCGAGGGCAGCGCCGTGGCGCTGAGCGCTCCTGCACGACACGCAGGCTCTCCGCACCAGGGGCTGCTGGTGGAGATGCAATTTATCGACTGAGCATCAGTGGGGGAAGGGAGCACAGCTGTGGTGGGTGAAGCTGTTGCAATGTATCTTCAAGCACAGTGAGCTGAATTTAAACTTCGTTCACTGAGATTTCAACTTAATTCAGCGAGGTTGTCTTCTAGGAAGATGTGGGTGATGCCCTTCCTTTTGTGGCAGTTTCAAGAAAATAAGGGGGGGGCCTGAATTGCTCTGAAACGAACTATTCCCTACAGTTTAAGCAGGCATTCCTCCCTCACTTTTAAATTAGCAGGTGGGTGAATGCAGCTGCTTATTTGCCAGCAGAGCTGCGCTACCTGTGTGCTCCAACTAAGGGTAACAGAGCACAGCTGTGCTCCTAAAAGCATTCCTAGTAAACTTATGTCTGAACTCTTACCTGGTTTGGATTTCCACTGGATGTGAAGCAGGTGGTGAAGTACTGTGTGTGTGATTTTATTATTTGTGTATTATATTTATTATACTGTGATTTGCTATATAATGTTTTTTTCATCCTTTATCTTCCTGTTGTATTGTGATAACAATAAAAGCACTGTCCTATCAAATGATTGATCAATTGAACACATTTTACATGCTAGCCTAACCAGCTGTAAGATTAACAAGCATACAGAGAAGTTAGGCTGGTAAGAATAATTAAATATACAGAAAAGGTGCTCACCGGTGTAGAAGGCTCACAAAGGAACTCCACAAGGAGCAATCTCCAGGAAGAGAACCTTCCTCAGTCGAAGTCAGCTCTTAAATGGGGTCTAGGAGAGGTGGAGCCTGGCTCCACCCCTTCCGGGCACACAGGTGAATTGCTTTCACCTGTGCTCCCATGGCTGACTCAACACTTGCCTCAGGTGGTCAATCAGAGGTTCAGGCCATGATTCAACAGTTCCCATACACCAGCCAAGAATTTTTACACCATAACTTACGTACCTGCTTTTGATTAAGGAGTTTCTTTATACTCTCATCTCTGGAAGATGGCCTGGCAGTTCAGCTTCGTAATTTACCATTAATGTGGTAAGCTTTCAATACGCCGATCTATCTTGTATTTTTTCAGTATCAGTATTTTTCAAATCAGCCAGCTGCCAGGTTCTTAAGGCATGGGATGATTCCTGTTCCTTAAAAAAAATAATAGAAAAATTGCATGCTTTTATCTTGCCCTGACTTTACAGTGTATTTTTCCAAGTGAGTGTAACTTACCTTATTTGGCTCGAGTACAATCTCAGCTGTCTCATTAGGAAGATGGACAGCTATCATATGATAGGACAAGGGGGAATGGTTTTAAACTGAGACAGGGGAGGTTTAGGTTGGATATTAGGAGGAAGTTTTTCACCCAGAGGGTGGTGACGCACTGGAACAGGTTGCCCAAGGAGGCTGTGGATGCCCCATCCCTGGAGGCATTCAAGGCCAGGCTGGATGTGGCTCTGGGCAGCCTGGTCTGCTGGTTGGCGACCCTGCACATAGCAGGGGGTTGGAACTAGATGGTCATTGTGGTCCTTTTCAACCCAGGCCATTCTATGATTCTGTGATCATCTATACTATACATTTTTCTAACACCTCCTTTCTTAGATTAGAAAACCTTTTGAGAAGGCAGAACTCTCAAGCAGTCCCAAATAACTAGTAGTATTAAACAGAAGGGTTTTATTGATGCCTTAAAAATAAATAGAGCAGCATTCTTTAGAAAACCTTCAGTGCAGGAAAAATTCAAATTATTTCTAACCCTAATGCTGTAAGCAACACTGAACTAATGAATATGCTATTTCTTTCACTAAAAAGAAAGTTCATTTGTGCTTTTCTAACAATGAGAGAACTTTCATTTCAATGAAATGCACCTTTATAGGAAATATAGTATCCATATCACAACATGATACCACTCTTTTGAATTTCACTAGTTTCCTAGAGGCTTATATTTCCAGTTTAGCCTTCTACTTGAAAATTAAATGGATGTACAGTTAGTGCCCTGGGAGACTAATATTTGTGTAATAAACATTCCATTAAAATTTACATGGTCATTCTGCAAAAGCCATTAGAATACATCATTTAAAATCTTCATTCATTACCTGGGTGACGGGGCAGAATGCACCCTCAGCAAGTTTGCAGAAGACACTGCAAACTTGACGAACTGTCAGTGATAAACTGTGAGGAATGACAGATGGGGTTGCTTTGCTATCCACGGGAACCTCAAAAACCTAGAGGCTGATAGAAACCTCATGAAATTTAACAAGTGCAAAGTCCTGCATCCAGGGACAGACAGCCCGAGGCTGTCAATATCCCCAACATCGGGGGCCACCCAGCTGGAAAACACCTTTGCATGAAAGAAGGTGAGGTTCCTTTGCCACAAAGAAGGTAATGGTATCCCAGGCTGCATTAGCTGAAATCTTGCCAGCGGGTCAAGAGAGGTGATCCTTCCCTCCCGTTCTGCAGATAGAAAAGCAAGCAGACGTGGTCAAGGAAACCAGCTCTAGGTGGCCTGCTTGAGCAGGGAGGCTGGACCAGACGACCTCCTGAGGTCCCTTCCAAACACAGCTATGCAAGGTTGTGAAAAAATGAAAGCACAGTTTTGAAAAAAAATATTTAAATATCAAATGGTCATGAGCTGCATAGAAATGTCTTCAGTCATCTTAAAATGTTACTCATCCCTGACCAGATTCTCTCTCCAGTAATATGGCAGGATGCGAGATCGGCTAAAAATAGTCTTCATTGTATGTATTTACCTTCAATCAAAGCAATGTGTGCACAGTAATATTTTTAAAATAAACTCAATGCACAGATCCAGACAAAATTTGGCTCAACATATACTTCAAATTTACGTGAAGTACAAACTTCAAAACGTAAGCTCCTTGGATAAGACAAATCTTCATTTATTTAAAGATAAGTTAACTCCAAAAGCACTAAGAAATGCAAACATCAGATAGCATGATTAAAAAACTATAACTTCTTCATAAAGTGCTGGCAAATACCTTCAGCTTTATTTTTCAAACACTAAAAATAGAAAACTAGTAGAAAGGCTTCCACAAGCTTCCCAGTTACAATTTCAGGCCAGTGATAATTTTGGAGAGTTTGAAAATGTAACTGTTTTAGAAACCATTTTTTCTACCTTTGTCCATTACAGCTTCTTGATGTTCTCCTCCTTATCTTGAGTGAATGTTAAGTGCATAGTAAAATAGTTGGTATTTTTAATTTGCCCAGTTCAAATTTAGACTCCGTGGTAGTGAGGAAAGAGAGAAATAATACTCCAACTGGTAAAGGCCGAGGACTTTGGAAAGCAAAGGTATAGAGTATCTGGACACAATCCAACAACCACCCCTAGGAAAGGCATTTAATAACTATACATGTATATCTATTATCATTACCACTGTAAAAACACAGTCCCACCTGAAAAGACTGGGCTTACTGATGGAACCGGGTACAGGGAGAAGTGTGTGGGGTAAAGGCTGAACCATGGCACCACAGCAAACCCACAGCATTGCCCAGAGCTCAGTAGAGCTCTGCAGATCACCAGCTGCAGATCAGTGCAGCGCAGAGCCTCCATGGGTCCTCCAGGGAGGAGGAGTACATGTGCGTGCGCCATCAACTGCTTGCAAGCTGGGGAGGGTGAAAGCAGTTGCACTGCAATAAATGTGACTCTTTCTTTCCCCTTTTTGAGCTTTAGGCCACAAGGATTTCATTTTAGAGAAGGAAAACTGGTATTGTTCCATCCAGAGTGGATAGGTTTCCAGACTCCAGCCTCACATTTCTGCTCTGGGATGACTGCAGGACTAATATCTAGATAGTGAGTTCTCTGCTAGAACTGAAGCCAAATATTGGAGATTCGTGCTAAAAATAAAAGACAGGGACTGGCAAATACTAAGCTGATTTGTAACAAAAGTTCTTCCCCCAGTCTCCAGTTAGTGGAAGCAGAAGGTGAAGGAAAACAGCCAGCCTGGGTGAGTGGGAGGGTGCTAGCAGTGCTGCTGGTGCCTGCTAGGAGCTCAGGGCCAGTCCAGGCTCCAGGGGACCTCTCTGCAGACTGGGGAGAGCTTGGTGCTGGGTTCCTTCTGAGCCTGAGAGAGGGCACCTTTGGTCAGACTGACCCCCAAGCCCTCTTCACACTGGTCCAGAGAAAGCTGCTGCCTCTTCCTGCAAGCCTCACCTCGCTCATGCCTCCATATGAGCCCAGCTGCTTCAGAGAAGAAGCCTCAGCACGTACTTACTGGGTTTAGTGCAAAGAGCTATTGGCCAAGAGCTTGCTGGAAGCAGTGCAATGCAGCTCCCCATGCAGGGAAAGGAAGTGATGCCCCAGGGATGAGGCAGGGCAGCAGGACCAGCGCTGGGCCGCACATCTGGCCCTGGGACACTGTGCTTTACCCTG